>JASGAT010394835.1:9716-31145 GCA_030220025.1 Chelon auratus | reverse complement strand
AACTTTGCGGATGGCTTCTAGCGTCTCTTCCTCCGTCGCCATTGTTGCTATGCTGTTGAACTACAAGCTTCGCTGGACTACAAGCAACTCGGCATGCGAGTTCTACGTCATCACTCAACTGTTCGCTGATTGGCGCAGTTACATGTGAACCGCGGAAGTGCAATTTGGCCAGACTCCGTGCCAGACTAAAATCAAATTTCGGGCAGAAACGTAGGATGGTAACGACCAGGCTAGGTAATATGCACAATTGTGATGGGAATTCCTGGTCACACACTTGTGCTAAGTGACCATCAACAAGCAAAAAAATGAATAACCAAACATGTCAGATGATTTGTCATGCAGAAACATCTAGGAAGTCGTTCTTAGAAGGCTAAACATAATGGTCTGAGGAGCCTAGCTAGCAAGTTATCAGTGTGACAAAGTAGCACTCTTGTGCTTTCTGCGACAATAGTCATACCTAACATACGCCCATAGCTGCCAGTAGTTCCTGATTGGTCTGCACCTCTGTAGATCAGCAAATGCATAGCTAGAAAATTGGCAAGATGGATTCTCGTGTTCTTGTGATTTCACATCTTGCAAGTTGAATAAATGAACACCCATGTGAAAATACGCTGTTGCTTAGACTTTCACCTCCTCAGAGAATCTATCTTTTTGCCTTACAGGCTGACAGTGTCTGGCTGGACATGGATGATGGTGAGGACTTGCCATCTGTAGATGAGCTGGAGGACTGGATTGAGGATGCTTTGTCAGGAGAAATCGATCCTGATGATGATGATGATGACGACGACGACGATGACGACGATGACGACGACGATGATGACGATGATGACGACGATGACGACGACGATGATGATGATGACGACGATGACGACGATGATGATGACGATGATGACGACGATGATGACGACGATGACGACGATGATGATGACGATGATGACGACGACGATGACGACGACGACGATGATGACGATGATGACGACGATGACGATGATGATGACGATGATGATGACGATGATGATGACGACGACGATTATTAAATTGCCGTGTCATAATTTACTTTCTAAGTCTGACCAATACAGTTTCAAGAGTCAACATCATTAACTCAAGTCAAGTCATCCTCTTTTCTCATTAGTCGTCACTTCACTCTGACGTCTCATCTCTTCATCATATTCTCTGCATCTCACCCAAACAATATTCCATTATTTGTTTATCTTTCTCCCCTACATATTCACATCTTGTAACAAAGTACTCTCTAAGATGCCACAGTACGCTAATTCCGACATGTAAAACTGTCTGGTACAATAAAAAAAGAAATTCTCTCAAAAACTTGCCATCTACTGCTATTGATTTTTATATTATTAAAGTTTTTATTTTCCTAAGTACTGGAGGGATTGCACTGTTTTATGCATTTTGTCCATCTTTGGAGTTTGTTACCGTTTGAATGTGTTTTATGTGTGCTCACTTCATTTCTTGTTTTCCCCAGTATTGAAACAGACAGAGGTCAGAACCAAGGGTGCTAGCAGGCTTTTCTGACACGTATCACCAGCCTACTCTGTGAAATCAATGTAATGCTGTACACTGAAAGTGCTGTACATCACATGGACGTTTTCTACGATGATGAATAATGACAACAGGCGTATTCTATTTTTGTAACAAGAGAAATTTAAGTGACTGTAAAGTCTTAAATAAATGACAGCTTGGGAAGAAAACCCACTGCTGTATAGTTTTGAAAGATGTCTATGTGTGTGTGTATGTGAAATATTAATAAGTCTGAGTCAATAATAATACTTTACTCAATAAAGAGTAGTAAAGTTATTAAAGATACAAACTCAGATATAGAAATTTGTCACAAACATGGATACACATTTAAAGCCTCGGTATGTAAGCCAAAAGAGAGTTATTAGCACCCTCTGGAGGTAGTATAGAAGAAAAGACTTGTCAGTGTCAGTGTTGCATGCCATGTTGCATCAATTTTCTCTTGACTTGCATACAATTTTATGCCACCAGAATAGTCTGAACAACGCTTTCATGAAATAACAATAAAATTTGATGAATGGCAGCTTTAAGATAAGAGCTCATGGCAAAGTAAATCAGAAATGGAGTGAGAGTGTAGTTTCGTGCTGCAGATTTCAGGGTGAATGCTCTGCGTGACCTGAGCCACTCAAGAGTCAGAAGATATGACTGAGTTGTACATGCTCCATTTATTGATGGTGTGCCCCATTTCATCCCTTTTCCATCAGGCATCGCCAGTGACGCAGGGCTTGGTTTGATCAAAGCAATTACAGTTGACAAAAAGTTTTGGCTCGTTCGGAGAAGAGGACACATTTCTCACCAAATTATGAAAGTACTCAAGAATCTACACAGACACGGTGGAAGCTGCATAGAGCACAATTTGGTAAACCCAACAAGAGTCCCCTCACCCTTCATGGAGTGGATCATATGCGTGGATGTAGGGAGACAGCTCCAGTTCCCTAAAGAGATTGTGGAAACATTTCCCCAGCCTGACCTTGTGATGTGGACTACAGCTGGAAAGAAGGTCCTGCTGGTGGAGCTCACCGTCCTGTGAGTCGAAGCAAGGTTGGAGAATCACGGCGTGTCTGGTGGAAGAGGGGTTCTTGTATGCTTTGGGGTGCATGGGGCCAAGAAATGAAAAAAGCTGCCAAAGAGCTGGCAGATGAAGAACGTTCCTGGCTGTGAATGAGAAGAAAGCACAGGAGTTGGGGCGGAGCAACTCCTAGGGTGCCAGCAGGGCAGAGCACTCTGCTACAAGGAGCTGTACTGGGGTTTATGGAACAACACAATGATGATTGGTGGCCCCCAGCTGATGACCCAATCTAGGCTTGGCGAGGCATCCCCAGGCAGACGCTCACTAGGGACACAGCTGCATACAAGACATTGCTGGAGGTGCAAAAGGCAGCAAGTAGACCATCAGTCCAACTTTGATGTTGAAGTGTTACATCTTGCAACTTGGGACAGCACTCAGTAGTGCATATATCATACAGTATATATGCACATACTGCATGTCACGGGTTTCTGCAAGTCTTCAGACGATTTGTTATCCAGTCGTGGGAGGATGTTTTTATGGAATATACAGTGCAGCTTAAAAGTATTTGCTCCCACATAATTTTCCACATCTCTGCATAAAAACAGTAGACAGTAGACAAACAGAACCCAATCAAACAAACGAAACAGAAATCCATTTTGAAGTTCATTTAGAGGCCAAATTAGAGTCCATCTGTTCATACACCAGATACCTAAAACAAGGGCCTACCTGCTTTTGCGCCTCACATATATGAAGAAGAGTGCGGGACGCAGTCTATCCACCACCACGGACATCAACACCTCCAGATGCAGGAAAAGGGCCACCTACATCAGGAGAGACACCAACCACCCCGCACACACACGCTGTTTGTGTCCCCTTCCTTCAGGCAGGAGGCTGCGGAGCATCAAGAGCAAGACCGCCAGACTGAGGAACAGCTTATTTTGGTTCTCTTTGTCCAGCCACTGAAACAGAGAACCATATCAGTAGGCCGTATTGCTTATTTTGTTGCTTTGCCAGTGAAATTTTGTCGCCCTCTGAAATGGACCCCAAAATGCACATCCTCAATCTTTTCATTAAAATAATCGAGCCTTGCCATCTCAAATGGTTCCAAGATTTAAAAAATGTATCTGCTGTATACAATATATGTAGAATAGGGTATGTGGCAGGAAATTAAAGCTTAAAATGGGAATGTTAAACATTTATTTCATTTATTTCTTGCTCCGCCTCTGTTGACTTGGTAACTGGTCGTCCGCTCGCTGCGTGACGCGCCTGCGCTGTTTAGAGACACGCCTCTTCTTTCTGCAAACCATGTGGCCGTGGCTTGGTAAATAAAGATCCCTGCGAAAGCTTTGACTTCCGTTTAAGTGTGATTCTTTTCCAAACGCTGACTTCTGCACGGCCCGAGGACTCAAAATGTCGGCTGGCGTCGTGACTTTCCAGGCGCAGGTGGAGGCGGTGCTGGGAGCCCTGTTCAAGGCGGCCACGGCGGAGTTGACCGAACTGTTCGAGAGCAGATACGGAGCGTTGGCTGTGGATGCGGGCCGCAACGAGGACCTCCGGGAAAAGGAAACCTTGGAGACGACAGACACTTTATCGAGTGGGGAAGCGAGACGCAGCATCGGAGTGCAAGTGGAGGAGGACATTTGTCAGCCGTCCGAGCTTTCTGGTATTTGTTGTTTGTGTTTTAAATGAGACTTCTTGATGGAGTCCGATACTACGAAAAGAGTTCAGACAAGTGGCTCCTAAATACTTTATCTGCATAATACAATCTAGAAACCAGTATAACAGGCTATTGATGAAGATATTTCTTGATGCATTTTTGCAAATCAACATGCATCAGGCAGACACCCTTGTTCATTTGTTATTATCGCACTGATCTCCTGCACAAGACTTGCAAAATGGAAAGCCAGTGTTGAGGAATGCATGCCTGCTGTGTCTCGGTTTTAACCCTTCCCCCCTCTTCTCCACAGCTCCCATTCATCCATCAGAAGGCGTGGGGGCGTGCAAGGAGGTGGAGGGGTGTGTCATTCCATCAGAAATCCTGCAGGATGAAGCCACTGGCCATGCCGACCCTGAGTGGTCACGTCTGAAGGAGCAGGTCAGTGAGGATTTACTGGGGTGTAAATCACCTGCAGGATGAAGGACAGACTCAGTCACTCTCTGAGCAGCTTGAGTAACCTGTTCTTATCTTGCTTTGTACTACTTGTTACTGCAGCATGTTGTACCAAGTGCTGCAAACATGCATATGTTTCTTGTTTTTTCAGGTTGTGACACAGACCGTCGACATGGTGGAGATGAGCGTCCTTGAGGAGGAGTCTCCGGCTGATAGTGATTCCCAAACTGAAGTTGTTTTGAATGGTAAGAGCTGAAATTCAAGGTGACAAAGACACCAGCAGCTTCAGCGAACCAGAATAAGTAGGGGTTTTATCATGGGAAATGAGAAGTATTAGTAGTACATTTAGCTTAAACTTTTACCGATGTAGACCTAATTAGAGAAGGTTTTGAGTAGATATAGTTAGGTATGATTTAACTTCTAATGCATCCTGGGGTATGCTTCACTCTCCGGTGACCCTGAACAGGATATGCTGTTTAGACAAAAGATGTATGGATGGGTTAAGATTAGATTCCACATAAAGAAACAATACAATAACTGCATGGCTTCCTGGCTGTCAGTTAAAGGTGCTATCTGGCTGTGAGAAACATGCCTCTTACACCTTAATCATTCACAATTGCTGCATTGGAATTTTTCTTATAATTTCCAAGCTTAGCACAACCTGTTAGTTGACCGATGTAATGAACGGTTTAGTTTGATCTTTATGTTGTAACAGTGTATTCACTCACTTTTCCGTTACAAAGTCATTCACGTGAGTTGAAACCACGCTGCCCATGCGCCTTCAATGTCACTGTAGGCTTATGCTATATGCAACAAGGTCACATAAGAGCCAATGAATTAGCCCTAAACTTCCCTGTTAGTCCGTATATGTGTGCTGTGTTTTTGCCAATGTTTACACAATTGCTTGTAATGCTGATTTGCTAGTGCTGCATTCCTATTTTTAACCAGTGAACTTATATGTGCTGTATGTCTGGACCGGCCACTATACAAGCATGTTGCTGAAAGTTCCTGAAAGAGTACCTACCATGAAGTAGGACCCAAGTAAGGCCCCAAAAGAAGAGCAATTGTTCTGAGTTCCGGCAGTGCAAACACACTTAAAGGGAGCACTTCCTCCAACAGTTACAGGAACTCTGAAGAAGTTCATTCAGTCCAAAGGTGCCTTATCACTGGACTGCAATAACACGCTGTCATAAGCTCATAAAAACAGCTCATGGCTGTTCATCAGGTAGGCTGCTAACTCTATGGTGGTGTTACATCTGCTCCCTACATGTCACAACTGCATAAACTATTAAAACTATTTTCCTTTGTTAATCACTGATCAGGTCTGAAGTCCCTTTCGGACATCTCTTTTACATTAATTTAATGGTGACATAACAACTCTTTTCATGTCTGAATAAGCCCCTTGGTTACTTTTATGTCAAAGTCAATCTTACCAGGTCAGATCACTTTTCACCATAATAATAATAAATAATAAATTACGTCAGGTTAGTGGTGGGATGGAGGGATTTGAGAACTCAACGGGAGAACGATGGAAATATGCAATAACAGAAATGTGTCTGATATTTTTCAGTCTTGGCACAGACGCGGACAGAAACATTGAGCTGTGAATCTGCTCAGAGCTCTCCAGCTAAACAGAAGCTTCTTGTGATCCAACCAGATACAAGTGCCACCACCTCTGGGAATAAAGTGAAGTTTGTTTGCCCATTAATCCTTAAGCAAGAATCCCCGGCACCCAAACCTGAAAATTCAAAGAAGCCAGTTCAAGCTGAGCCTCAGCAGGCCCATGTCAGCACTGCCAAGGGTACTGCTTACAGTCCGTCCCTATCAGATGGAGCTGTGACTCCCTCACAGGTTGGAGTATGGGAACGGATCCACTCTGTAGAAGAGACGAAGGACCATCTCCAGATGAAACTGAAGCTCACATCTTCAGACCAAAAGTTGCTGCGCCCTTGTGCAGTGCAGCTGGTAGACATGCTCATGATACCTCAATTAGAGACGAAGATTCAGCATGGCGCTTCTAAACCTCACAGTGCTAACTACAAAACAGTCTGGCCTCTGCCCAAAGACCTCCGCCACCATCGAGGTCTTCACACAGGCCATCGCCTGTGCTGCTTCACCCAGTGTGGAAATGGTGTTTGGCGTCTCCAGAAGGTTGTCACTCGCTCACATGACGGATATGCTTGTAGTATCTGCCGGAAAAAATTCAAACGAAGAAAGGTTCTCCGGCGACACGAGCGCTTCCACACTGGACTAAAACCATACTCGTGCTCAGTGTGCTCCAAGACATTTGCCCTGAGAAAGAGCCTCCGCCGCCACTTGAGGTTCCACACAGGGGAGAGGCCGCACACCTGCTCAAAGTGCAACAAGAGTTTCAGACTGCGAGAAAATCTGAAGGCACATTTGAGGTTTCACACTGGAGAGAAGCCCTTCAGCTGTGCCACATGTGGTAAAACTTTCAGGATCCTCAGGAATCTGGAGAAACACAAACTCTGCCATTTTGAATTCTTTGTTCCTTCATTTAGGACAATTGCCGGCATGTAAAAAAATACACTGCTGGCAATGGCAGGTTGCACCACTGTCTACCTCAGACTCAAAATACTAACTCAGTTTTGCTTACAACTGACGTATAAAGCTGAGATGATAACATTTATACTTCCAGTGCCAAAATACCCTATCTATAGTCCGTGTTTGGTGTCCTCATTCTGGGCTACTATAGCAACAGCTTGGGGCACCATGGCAAACCCCCCTCCCCGTGTAGATCTGAGGTGCTCACTATAAGCTAACAAAAACACAACAGATTTACATGTATACACTATAAAAAGTTAATTTTGAATACTACATTCCATTTGTGCTCATAGAGCCCCCTAAGTCTACACACTGGTAAAGTTAGAACTGAGACAGAAACTGAGATCCATAATGATTCCTGATATTTCAAGTTATATTTCAAGTTATATTTCAAGGCACTACATTGCAATGACTGATTTTTGCTGATTTTTAGAAACTCACACTACTGATGATTTTCTGTTATTTTCTCTGTTTTGTTTTTTATTCTTATATTAGTGCAGTGGTTTCCAAAGTTCTTTTGCAAGGCCCAGCTTTTGTTGATAAGAATATTTTCGGGACCTTCTGCCCCCTGTTCAACGTGGATATATACATATTTGACGTATGTTATCAGTTAATCGTCTTTGTTGCTGTCAGTTGCTTCATCCATCTCTGAGGCAAGGCATTAAGCTGTTCCTCTATGTTTTTTAACCTGTAATAAATGAGCTTCACGATTGTATTGTTTGATAGAGGAACTGCTTGTAATTTTGTGAACCATTGTTGAGACCACATCGATAGCAGAGGGTAGTATTCTTTCCTCTGCTGTAGTGTGCGTTTTTTTTTTATTATTGTTTATGCTGAGAAACTCTGCAGACAACTTTATGTGAGATGAGTTGAGCATTTGAAGACACTCTCTGGAAATCACTGTATTAGTGGGACTGCAAGAATTCCAGTCAGCGCAATTTAGCATTAAACCACCAACCCTCCATTTGGGGCTGAAGATCTCTGCTGCTCATTGGAGACTGTTGTGTGCTTTAAATGAGTTGGAACGGACATGGAATATTTTATACTTTTATAGACACACAACATATCTGGTGTTTTTTTATGTCTTTATTCCTATATATTCCGTACTCTATATGTCCTATATTATTTATGTTCCCGTTTGAAATATTGTTTAAGAAGGGGTTTTTTACATTTCTTTATACATACACAATGTTTACAAATGTCTTTTTTTCATCTTTCTAAACCTACGTTGCTTGATGAGATTGTCTTTTGTATTAATAAAAAAACGTATTCTTTTGTCAAACGGAATTTCATTAGCCTACATTCAACAGGTTAATAAATTGCAACTATTGGCTTAGCAGTTAATAATTTACTAAAGCCTTAGAACTTAGTTGTAAGAGACATTAAGACGCATGGTGAATTAACTACTTGTCGTGTTTAGCTCGTTAACATGTCCCGTACAACAGTGTTATCATTTGGCTTGTGAGTGGTAGGTCACGTGGTGTGGAGATGTAAACAGGAAGAGTAAAATCACTGTGGTCAGTCAGGATTAGTTCGGGCTTTCATGAATTGATGTGCCCCGTTTTTAAAATGAACTTCTTGAAAAGTCAAGCAAATTTAGCTGCCAGCTGCTACAGTATGCACTGTAACCGCGGATATAAGGTCGCGTTTTAAACATGAATACATTTTTAATTAATTAATTAATAATTATTTTTAATTATTTGTTGTCAGTTTAAGAAAGTTATAGCCCCAATATGACATATGTTTCGCGTTGTTGGACTGAATTAACTGGAAATCCACAGGCAGTCATAACTGCGCATAATTAAAATAACATTAATGAGATTCAGTCACTTCACTTTGCTTTCATTTATGACAGTAAGCATGCGCTGGGCTTGGAAATGTTCAGTTGCCATTTAAAATCTAAGTGTTACATTGTGTAATTCAGTATTCTGCTTTACATCATATTAAGAAGTTTTACTACCGACACAAGTAACCGAACGCTCCTCTTAGGCCCCGCCCAACCAGGAAGTACGCACGTAGACACGGCAGAGCTTTCACTTTTAGCACTGTGTAGGAAAGACAGAAGGCAAGCAATGCTGGGGGCTTTACCCGCCGTTTATTTTTCATGGTGTGAGCTAAACCCTATTTGAGAGCGTATACAGCCACAGTCTTGTGCCTGGACTCCTGTGTTAGTCCAAACAGACAGAATAGGAAGTGTTTACAGAGGCAGCAGTCGAGGAGTGTGTCACCTCTATTAGTTTCCTCCTTCCCTTCTGCTTTTTTAATGCTCACTGTTTGAAGAATGGAAGAGACGGAGAAAACTCACCTTGAGGAAATGCTGACGTGCCCGGTGTGCCAAGACATCTTCAAGGATCCTCGGCAGCTGCCGTGTGGACACAGCATGTGCATGGGCTGCCTGGAGAACCTGAGGGATCACTCCACAGAGTCTTCCTTCCGCTGCCCACACTGTAGGGCACATTTTGGAGAGATCGTTGGGTTACACAAGAATTATGCATTGAACAGCATTGCAGAGGACTTCAGGGTGATCAGGAGAACAAAGGTACCAGCTATAAAGGCTATTTTAAATCCTCAATTGCAGAAATAACCTAACCACATTTCAACATCATATTTCTCTCTGCAGGAAAAGCAGACACAGTGTGTGTACTGCGACTGCTGCCCTGAGAAGAAGACTCTGGCCATTAAAACATGTCTGAAGTGTGAGGTGTCGCTGTGCAAAGAGCACGTCAAGGACCACCTAGAGCTGCCGGTGTTCACGGGTCACCCCTTGGTCAAACCTCTAGGGGATCTCCTGGAGAGGAAATGCTCGCAGCACGAGGATGAGGTGCTCAGATACTACTGCAGCTCATCCAGACGTTACATCTGCAACATCTGCGCCATGGAGAGGAAGAAGCTCAACCTGGCCACAGAGGCCTCCACTGTCCTGCAAAGACAGTTGACCGTGAGTTGAATAAGACTGTTTGAAAGGAAGTGATAGCAGTAATTTCTTCTTTCTCATTCTTACTCTGTGAAGTAGGATTTTCTTCTCCCCAAGTATCAGAATGTCAGATGTCCTTATTTTTAACATTTATAGACAGTCACAAATTAACAAAGTTAATGTTATGCCGTCTATTTAAAGGAATACTGTGTTTGTTCATTCAACAGGAATACATGGACCAGAACTTCAAACTGCTCAACAATCAAATTGCAGAATCCAACGACTCAGTAAAAAAACTGCAAGAACATATTTACCGTGACGTGAGCCCTGTTTCCTACATTCTCACTTTGATAAATTGAAAGAATTTACAGTTCGACTTCAGTACTTTTCACATTTCTAAACTCTTATAACAGAAAGTGAAACCGGCCGAATCATGCCTTAACGGTGTCACAGTGGTTCTGCTCTTTCTTTGGTTCATCGTTCTGTATTACGGTAAGAGAATGCTAAGCCCTAGTTTGTTTGTGGTAGTAATGTTCGTGTGGTATGTATGAACTCATGGCGTCTACCTTTATTTGCAACCAGCCTACAACTTCTCTGTGGAAAACCAGTCGCTAAGGGAAGCGTTGGAAAAGCAGCAGGACCGTGTGCATCACATCTATTCTACCATCACAGGTTGGAAGGCTTCATTCAGTAACATTTGGGTTAAAGATAGTCTCACAGTCTTCATCCACTATCTTTAGAAGATCCCGAATTTCATATTTTAAAGTGTAATGTAGCTGAATATGGTACAAACAGCCAGTCACATCTCAGGACTGACAACAGTTTCTCACTTTGTTAAATGTCTGTTGCTTTGACTCCTCTTTGCTAGTGTTTCTTTCTATTCTCACATCTCAAAAGGAATACCCTAAGGCGTGAGAAAAGGAATCGAGCATGTCACATAAGTTGTGGATCAGTCAGACTGGGGAATAAAAATTTGCATTCTGATTCATAATGGATGGGTGAATTATAGCTAATATTATTAATGAGGACCATATTAATTATTTACTCATTGTGTATTTTGCTGTTGCCATTTTTATTTCATCCAAAAATGACATCTCATTTACATATTGCACTGAGAAGCAGTAATGTATTGATCGGGTGCAGCAGGTATGATCTCTAAAATTTGAGAAAATGATTTGGTCAGGTGGGTGGCAGGTGGATGGTGTAGACACATTTGGATGCCGTCACAGCTGATCCAAATATCAGTGCCCAGGCCGTCTGTTTCCCCCCTCCTCCATTCATTACGCTATGATAAGCTAACCAGACGCTGGCTGTAGAAGTTCTTTGTGTTTATTGTACAGACGTCACCCTTCTCTCTAATTCTTGGAATGAAAGTAAATAGCACTTCATTCTTCAGTATGTGAAACTTTTGATTGACTGATGGTTGTACGTGTAGCAGAACTCTTCATCTCCAGGTGTGGCAAATGTCTGTAATCAATTATTGTGCACTCAGAAGTCCAAATAACTATTTTTTTTTCATTCCTGCGTAGAACTGGTTCATCATCCTTCAGAAACAGAAGAGGAAGGTATGAAAGATCTTCACACATGTGATCAATGAGAAATGGTGATTGGTCATTTAGTTATCATTATTCTAGCTATCAACTTATCCAGGTTGTTGATCGCATTCATCAGTGCAGGTTTGCCTGTGACTCATTTTGTACCAACTGGGATGAATTCAGTTTGGTCACTGGCTGCCTGAACTCAATTGTAATTACTTCTCTAGATGTGAGCTCTCTGTCTTATCTTCACTAATCATCCTATGTTTTGGTTGTATAATTTCTGCATGGCTTGAATTTTTAAAGTGAAATATAACAGTAGAATAAATAGAAGACCTGCAGTAAAGTCAGCTAACTGTCTGCATGTTAGGGCTTAAGATAAGATTAGTCAGAGTGAGCTACGTCCTTATAGCAGATACAATTAAATTTAAATTCAGTTCAATTCAATTTCATCTGTGTATCATCAATAACGATCTAAGTTGTCCCAAGATGCTTTACCGACCCCAGAGCCTGAAACTCAGAGAGCAAGCACAGCAATAAGGCTGCAACAGCTCTGAATAGAGTTAGATGTAATCAACCGTACCTGAATATCCAAAGCTTCAATTGTAAAAGTGTGCTGTATGTATACCTACTTAAAATGGTCTGTCTGTCTGTCTGTCTGTCTGTCAGGAACGCTCATCCTGGACATGGACACTACCAGCTGTTTCCTTGGAGTCTCTGCTGACCTCCAGACGGTAGAGCGAGTTAATGCAAAGCTGGAGTATCCCCACAGTCACAGCCGCTTTGATGAAGCCCCCCAGGTCCTGTCCAACCAGTGCTTCTCTTCAGGCACCCATGTCTGGGAGGTGGAGGTTGAGGGGCACTGGGACATTGCTGTATCCTACAAGAGCATTCAAAGAAAAAGCAAGGAAAGCAGCGCCTTTGGCAACAATACAGAATCCTGGAGCCTGAGGCACGATGGCAACGGCAAACTGTTTGCGTACCATAATAAAAGCAAAACAGCCCTATCTGGAACCTTGCAGAGCAGCAGAATATCAGTGGAGGTTAATTTTGAGGAAGGCAGCATCACGTTCAGTGCTTTGGATTCCGCCATTACACAGCTGCATGAGTTCAAGGCTAAACTGACTAAGCCAGTGTGTTTGGGTTTGGGGCTTCATCATGTGGATCCACCCAGCAGAGCCTCTATTGTCAGAGCTTCGTGAATAACCCAGCACACTCAGATATTATTATAATATCACATTATTACCAAACCTGCCTTTAGTCCAGGAGCACTGAAGGACAAGGTGTTAGAGGTTACCAGCAAAGCCAAGAAGCATCTCAGGAATATATTTTGAAGTTGTAAAGTGTATAGTGATCTGTATAGCAGTATGTCCGATTAAAATTAAATCCTTGTGTTGAAAGTCTTTATTTTAACAAAGATGTCAATTTTATACAAAGTGTTTGTCAGATTGGGCTTGATAGCTTCCACTTTATTTTATTTTCTAAGAATTTGACTGTATGGACCTATGGACCTGTGCTACTTGATACATTATCACTGTAATCTCATTTAAAAAGAAACTACAAAGATTTATTCCATCAAAATAAAATGAAAGATGCTACTACACTGTTGCACAAAAGGGTAGATAATATGACTCTTGACAGTAGGACAGAGACTGTTGTTCTAAGGAGGGGATACAAACAATATGCCAAGGTCATGTCTTGGTTAAGAAACAGCCCCTAACTTGTGTTGTCAGCCAAGTCAACTCCAATGGCAACGTGTTGGATACGTTCACAACATCATAGCTGGCCCTTCTTATTTAGCTAATATGCTAATTCATGTCTACAGAGTGAATTAGCATATCAGCTAAATATTTAGTTTCACCAAGCGCTAGCTATAACATTTAGATTTAACATTTAGTAACTGTGATAAAAAAAGTGACATTGAAAAATTCACACCTAATTTTTTAATGTTTTTAGAGCTAAATGTGGGAGAAATTGTGTGTTCATTTTTAACATGCACAACTTTACAAACGACGCTCCATACACAAATACCTTTTCATGCTATGCGAATTGGCCGTGCCGTGTTCTCCGTCAGGTTAAATTCAGTACAGAACAGGTGAGCGACCGGTGTGTGTGGAAGGGTCTGGGGGGAGACGGCTTTGGGAAGGGGAGGGAGGGAGAGATGCTTTCAAGAGCAATAGGAAAAACAATGCAAGCACAAACTTGTCTGAAACGTGCAAAAAATATTTCCAATTCGTTATGAGACAATGGTGGAGTAAATTAGTCACTGGCGGGCCGACATAGTATTAACACTGTATTGGATGGGAAACCTTGTAGCATAGAATTGCTTTTGAACCCAAAGGGTTTTCTTTTCTTTTACCAATTACTTGGTGTATTGAGACTACATTTGAACATGTTAAGTGAATCATCTTGCAATGTCTCTTTCCTGTTCTTTAGAAATAAAACAACCTGAAACTGCAACTTTTACAGCCAGCCTACTGGATGATTTTTCTCATCTCTTTCCAACAAAAGCAAAAACAACTAGCTTAAGAAATTTTACTCATTTATTAAGAAAACACAAAGGTCGGGCGTTCTTGAACAACCGACTCATCTGAAGTGAATGTTTTACAAAAATGAAGGCAATGTTCAGCCTGTAAGGCCTCTATCTTCGGTACAAAAACATGTTATACAGTCATACAAAGGGTTTTGTCCACTCAAAGCATTTTCTGCTAAACAACTGGGACCATGGTAGGTTTGCTTACTTCAAACAAGAAACATTAAACACTGAAAAATATCCTTGATCTACAAAATCAGACGGTGAACACTGAACAGTCTGTTGTAAAAAAAGTGGAAATGTTTGTCATTTTTGTCCTGTATTAGTCTTTTCCAACAATTTTACAGTAAACAGCTATAAACTGACAAATGTGGGTATAGGACAAGGGTAACATTGTTTTGAATAGCTTTCATACTGCTCTAGCTGCCTTTAAGTCCCTTGATGCCAACTAAAAGTTGAATACATATTCAAACACTTCCTAATTATCCTCGTCGCCAGACAGTCCTGGAACGTCAAGGACAACAAAACTAGTATGGGTTTTCTTTTTGTTGATGTAAAAAATAATTACTATCTGCTCTGAAAAGTATTTGTACCATGTCTATACAGAGATGCTCTGCTTCCACACACTCACTAATGCTAATCATAGAACCAGGGTTACAGTCATAACCTTGAGATTCTTAGTGAAAAGCACTAACACTGTGATTGGTGGCAGCCGTTCTTCACTTCACTGTTCCCATGGACTGATTCCTGATGGAGCACCAAGCCTTAAATATGTCTCTGAAAAACAGAGCACATCACGTTAAGAGGGGGTCTCTGCCCTGTGCTGAAAACAAACATAGAACAAGTGCAGCTCTCTACATACCTGCAGTGATTGGCCACACATTCGTTACTGCAGTATTCTTTGTCCCAGTCGTCACTTTCCACTGCTGGGTTGTTGCAGCCGGTCCTCAAACACAGACTCCTTATAGTAGCACCATCACTGGACCCATTTACCTCCATCTCATCCTGGGAAAAGTAAGTATAAGTCATTTTTTGGCCTTTTGTGGCTTTATTTGAAAGTACACAGGAAGTAATGTGGTTAGAGGAGAATGTAACCTGCGGCACTGCGGCACAGACTATAGCCCCATTTTGTGGGTGGCCACTAAACCAGATGAGCTAATGGGTGTCCCAGTAAATAGCTATTCGTGTCAAAGTCAACACTGATTTCAGAAGTTTTTACCATTAAGCAATGGTAAGTGTTTGGTTGTAGCACCTTTCGTCTGCACTGTTTATTTTTCAAATGTCTGTGTGTTAACTTGCACTGGGTGTTAACAAACGCCCAATGCAATGAAATTCATTTCACCCGATGTGTTTTTGCCAATCTATTATAGAAATGGTTACAAATGTGCAGCTCTCCAAGCCCAACATCTCTGAGGCCTCCTACTAGTGATGACATCATCCAGATCTGAATGCACGTAAAAATCACCCATCCACCACCCACCCGACTTAATTATTTTCTCTGATTTATAGACACAGACCTGATTTTTATACACAGTATATAAGTGCGATGCTCTTTCTAAATGAATGAATATTTGTTCAATTCATGCCTAATAAATATTCACACTTGAAAGAATGTTAATAGCTTCAGGCTTGCTCTGGGGGTCTCAGGTCAGGTTTCAGATCGGATTTCATAAAGCGTCTTGAGACAATTTATATTGTTATTGATGCTATTTAAATAAAACTGAATTAAATTGAATTGAACATTTGCTCATTAATGATGCAGACTACCATTCCATTAACCCACATCCCATCTGCTACTAATCAGATTTTAACTTTAATGACCCCGACTTGTGATTAGCAGACGTAATTAGGTCCACGTATGAATAGTAGCATCTGTGGATCAGTCTTAAAGAAACAAACACAAAAAAAATACTAATAATTACACTCACACTGCTTAAATGTTGTTAAACTACGGCCTCATTCAGACCTTGCAGCCTTGCAACATCCGTTCTGAGCACTCTGATCTGAAGTGTTCAACTTAAAGTGCAGGTGTGAGGATGCATTTGAGAGATCAGACCACATTTGGAGGTGGTCTGGGACACTGTATTCCTTTGGTAGTGTGAACAAACTGCATCCTGGGTCACATTAAAGACAGTCTAAGGGGTGCTGTTATCAGTTATCCATTTTCCATTTAATACACACAACTGCCTTTAGAAATGATCGTCTGACAAAGGAAAAAGCGTTGTCTAAAAAAGAATTAACAAATTAAATTATATAATACGGTAATCAAAAGCGTCACTTGGCATGTGGTTAGTTATTGATGCGACCATGCTGATGTATGAAGGAGTTGCAATGAGCTAAGTTACTTATTTAGCTTTATAACCAGAGATTTTTCTGTCACAGCGGTGAAATTATGGAGCGTGTTCAGGGTTAGACTTATAATCTGAGCATGTGCAGGCCTCTAAAATAATAACGTCGGTGTAGAGATTAACAAATAAATAACTTAACCTGTGTGATTTCAATGAGCGAGAAAGCCTTTACAGCTTGTTCCAAAATATGTATCACTTCATACGTAATGATCACCATACAAAATAGAGCATCTGCTATGATATTCTCCTGCGTGGCAAATAATGTCAGTGTTTATTTGCATACAGAGAGCGAAGTGCTGCTTGAGGATGCAAGTGGAGATGCATTTTAATGCCAGGTGTGAACACAGGTACTTGAAGCTGGCCGCTTGCATTTGAATTAACCAGGTCGGGTGTTAAAGTAAGATGTAAACAGGGTCTGCCTAAAAAAATACAACATAGAAAGTCCTACTATTTTCATTTTCCAAGAAATTATTCAATATGTAAAAAGAATATCAGAAACTTGTACTACGATTACTACCTGACGGTGTCTGAAGATTAATTGTAAGGGAGCATTAATTAAATCAAGATAGGTTATTTGTGGATAAAACAGAAAACAAAGAAGAAAGTGAACAATTACCTCTTCTGAATGCAGCACTTCTGTAACATAATCTGCGTCTGGATTGCCTGGCGCCTCGGCAGAATTCACTACTTGCACTGACAAAACTGGTACAGACTGGGCAGATGTGGTCGCAGTTGATGATGCAGCTGCTGTATTGGGAACAATAATAGGAAGGGCCTCTTTGCCCTGAATGGAGGCAGGAACTATTTTTATCTGAAGTGGAGGTGGAGGTGTAGCTGTGACGGACGCAGCGAGCCCTTGCATGGTGCCTCCTTCCCTGGGCTTGGCCTGTAATGGTGGGGGAGCTGGTGCCATCTGCTGGAGTCGCGGAGGAGGCGGCGCATTCTGCATCTGCTGCAGCGGAGGCGGCTGCCGTGAGGCGCCTGAGACGACGAGGGTGGGTTGCAAGGCATGGACCCCTCCGGGCAACACAGTAACTACCTGCCCCCCTCCCTGCAACATGCCCTTTGGGATTATGATCTTGGTGATGGTCTGGGCTGGGTTTACTGCAGCTGCAGGCGTGGACACTTTGTTTGCCCCAGTGCGCGAGCGCGTGGTCATCTCTGGGACGTCCAGGATGATGTTGGAGGCACAAATATTGGTGATGGTGTTCTCTTCCATGTTGCTGTTAGCTGGGCGGATTGTCTGATGACCGATGGAGGGAAGTGTAACAGGAGTTGTGTTAACCACAGGTGGAGGTGGTGAAGGGGCAGTCTCCATCTCCTCAGTGGCGCACTGTGATAAGGCCAAATCACAGAAATTAGACAGATGAATTGAAAAAAACGACGCGAACAACTGGCTTTGCTTTAGAGCAGTGGTGGGCAAACTGTCCTAACAACCCAGGGTTTCCCATTCAATGTTAATACTGTGGCAGACCGCCAAAAAATATGGGTCAGCCACAGCATTAAAACCACCGTAGAAGTAAATAACATTGACCATGTTGAAACAATGCAACGTTCTGCTGGCAAAGCACAGCCCTTGAGCCAAAAAGCTTCCCCACCCTGCTTTAGAGTATAATATGACGTTACCTGTGAGAGCTGGTTGGCTCTGTAAGCTGCAAGCGCTTTCAAATACTCCTTCTTGGCTGCTTCCGTCTTTTTCTTATACACCTAGAGGAGACAAAACATGTACCGCTGCTTTAAACAGGGACCATTTCTGAATGCTTGCAACAACAAGTCTTTTTCGTGTCAGTGCAAATACCTGTTTCTGTTCCTCAGCGAGGCTGTCCCACATGGAGGCCACAATCTTGGACACCTCCCCAAAGGAGGCATTGGGGTTCTGGCCTTTAATGGCCGCCTGGGTGTCTCTGAAGAACAATGCATATGCCGAAACTGGCTTCTGTGGCTCATTGGGGTCTTTCTTCTTCCTTCCCTTCTTTGCGCCCATCGCCGCACTTGCTGCGGCGAGTGAAACGGGCTTCCCCCCACCCCGCCTTGCCGTAGCTGGGGAGACAGAAGATGGGGAAGCGTGGTGGGAAGAGATCTGGGAGAGGACCGAGGAAGAGGAGAGAGACATAGGGGAGTCCACCAGAACACTTCTCTGTGAGAGAGGGAGAGATGGGAGAGCAGAGGTTAGCTACCTAAAACAGAGCAGTGAATCATAAAGTTGGATTTAGTGCAAAATGATTTTACCCCACCTCTTGGTTGTTGTTTTTGTGTGGACCTCTTAATAAACTGGGCCAAATGTTCAAAGAAAAGGTCCCCATAAAAAGTGTGTTATACTATATGCCCTAAACATCAACTACTAACAACTACCTCTGTTACTGCAGGGTTCGGCTCTTGGCTAAAACTGTTATCAGACCTTCAAGAACTTCGAGGGGTGATTTAATTGGCCGTAATCAGACTGAGTATGTCTTGTAATTCATCCCATGATTATTTTTGTGTGTCTTTTGTGTTAACTCCTGTTGCCTTTGTTTTATGTTCGATTTCTATTACAGATCGGTGTACAATACAAGACCTGATTTTTGTGCTCTACGTGTGTTACTCCTCACCTTGAAATCATCCATGTCCTCATCCTGTAAGGAACCAGCTGGAGAGGGTGTTGCTGACAGCGGCTGGTCGTGTGTCTCCGAGTGGTGCCCAATGTTTTCTCCTCCAAGCCCCAGTGCCAGCTCCGACTGGTTAATAGTAGCCAGCTGACTGCTTCCTAGAAGACCATGACCAATGTCACCGAGCTGAACATCGATGGTCATGGGGGATGAACTGCTGAAATGCGAACCGGTAGAGTTTCCAAGTTCCTGTAGAGGGATTACAACAAAAGCAGATGTCAAACCATTCCTAACTGTATTTATGAACAAGAAACATTTAAAGACGCCAAACAGTATCCTGTCTCCACAGACGAAACACTCACCAGGGCAGAAGAGCTCAGCAGAGCTCCCCCTCCAGCCTGGCCCATTGTCCCAAGGTTCAGCTGCTCCAAGCCTTGAGAACCGGAGTTCACAAATGTGGAAGCAAAGGAGGGATCATTGGCCTCGACCACCAGGTTGCTAACAAGGCTACGTGACCCTGAAGGTCCCCCGGTGTCTGATCCATCAGTCAACTCGAAGTGGGACACAGCATCACTGATGCTCAGAGCTGGGTCTGGGTCGAGGGAGATAGGGGGGATCTCGAACACCTCATCACCGAGACTTGGGGTGTGGAATGTCTGCTGTATGTGAAAGAGAAATGGTAACAGGTCAGATCAATGAAGACGTGTTGGTCTGTAATGCTGCTTCATTTGATTCACTCACCTCTGCGGACAAAAAAGGGTGGCCCCCTCCACTGATAGTGAGATAACTGTCGCTGCCCTCTGAAAACTGAAACACATCGTCAGCGTTTAACTAACTGAAGCGAAACCTCGACTCTTTCAGTAAAAGACGACATCTTCCCATTAAATGTTGGGTGATCTTTGTTTTACCTTATTTTCCTCCGAGTATCCACCGTACGCTTGTGTGTCCAAAAACTCCGAATCAACATTTTGGGCACAACCATCCGACAGGTCAGAGTAAAAATTGAGATCCATTTTGAAATGAATTTCTCCAAACGATCACACACGTTGTGTACTTTGCTGAAATTTGATTTTTCTTAATTCCCTACCCATTTAGGGCAACTACCCTGTGTTAACTTAAGTTGCTAGCAGCTAGCTAGCTAAGCACTGTCTGTTAGCATAACGCTAAGGTCGAATAGATGATGCTAAACTAGGTTCACTATGAAACCTCGGGGAGAACTGACACAATGGGCTGATTTAAGATTCATAACAAACTGCCACAATGTTGGTAAAACACGTAGCAGGCCAAAGTTTACTGGAGGCCCACAACAAACCCATTCATATGCCGGAGAGCTAAGGCTAGCGCCCTCACCGCAGTGCCAAGATACTGCCGGGTTCAGGGGCTGTCGGAAAAAAAAAAAACAGCTTTCTTGAGACACTCTGTTGTATCTACAGTGTTTGTTAAATTTATTTAATATCAACCTGTGTGGCTTGCCAGATGGGAAGTCGAAGGCGTAAATACCACGGGAGCTTTCTGATTCAGAGAAGTACAACATGTGTTTAAGTAAGAATGATTTTAGTCGGTTTAATATTTTGTTTGCTCAGTTGAAACAACTGGTCAAACGGCAGACGTACATTTCCGTTTTCATTTGAAGTATAAAATGGTACCATCCTTTCCTCTTCCCCAACAATACACATTAATACCATTATATGTTAAATGTTTAAAAAGTAATTTAAATTCGGTTAACAGTCTAATGTAGACCTCTTAAATACAAATCTAGCATTCATATTTCATTACTGGGTTATACTGTGTATATCATTGTAAATCATGTTAATATGTATGCACTCTTGAATGAATCTGGCTGATGCAGTCTTCTGTAACAAAATAAACACAAGTGCCATCGGAGTCGTGCATGCTCACACTGCCTCCACCACGTTTTATCATGAGCTGTTCCAAGCGTTCTCCATACTTACTTCTTCCAATCATTCTGGTTGACCTGTCCAAAGAATGCTGTTCCATGATTGCTTTGACTTTTAAGATCAGTAACCATGCCCCTTGTTGTAACCCTGTGTATTCACTCTTGTGATGTCTTCTTTTTGTGTAAGTCTTGGATAACGACTTGTCGACCTACTGAAGTCTTCACTTACGTAGATGGATGTTATGAAGACGTTTCTGACGATCCTGTAATCCTCCTCTTCCTTCTGTGGACATCCAGCCTTTTTTACGTTGCTGAGCTCAATATACCAAACTGTTTATTTGGTCCTAATTGCACATTCCTGTTTAGTACTTGTAGTATATGTCGTCGTTCACTCCTC
>JASGAT010394831.1:10386-25990 GCA_030220025.1 Chelon auratus | reverse complement strand
CATATATATAGTAGCCAGATGAAATGGATTGTTGGCACCAAAGGTCTCCAGCATGGCTCCCAACACGTTACACTACACCCTTTCCCGTATTAATTTCCTGGAAATGCATCTTAAAGACCCAATTATTCCTGACTCATGTTTGGATAAACAAACATGAGCAGTTGTAATTGCGCTTTTCCCGTCGGATTCCTTAAGCGCGCACTGCACATCAGGTTGTTCTACCAAAGCGCAAGACATCTGAGGAGAGGAAACTCAACTAGAGATGCTGGGAAATCCTCATTAACGCCAAAAAATAAATAACAATCAGACCAAGGGGATTGCACTAAAGCGCATGCCGTTTGTTTTCCACGACGGGGGCTGCAGTCTTCATCATTCACGGGATCATTGTGCATCAGGATGTACCTCAGAGAAAATAGCCCGAGTTGACCCTAAATGGCAAAGAGGCAGAGCAACAAAACAAGAAGCGCTCTCTCTCTCTCTCTCTCACACACACACACACACACTCTCTCTCTCTCTCTCTCTCTCTCTCCCTCTCTCTCCCCAGCCACTGTTATGCTGATGCTGATAATGATGGTAATAAGAGGCGGCCCGCTCAGTTGTAAAGCTAATTTTGGTGTGGATGCCGGCAAACGGGGGGGAGAAGAGGGGGCGAATGTGTCTTTCCTCACTCAATATGCAAATGCGAGAAGTCTTGCGGAGTTGATGCTTATTCATACAAACGGAATCAATCTGCAGGCGCAGTCGAAACTTTGGTGGAGAAAAGCGCGACTCCTTTCTTCCCCACATCTCTTATTTCCGATCGCACAGGGGCCGTGATGACAACAATTACTGGAGGCAATTAGCGAGGAGGGACTGTGTCCAAATGTGTGTGTGTGTGTGCTTAGTTTGCTTTGACACCTCAGGGAGAAGACAATATGTAGTCTGAGGGAAACCACGCCAACATTTAGACATCGTTTGACATCTGTAAAGAAAAAAAATACGACTTTGTGCGTAAAATAAAACAAAGGATCAACTTGTTATTACAGAAGATTTACTATAGGCCTATTATTATTACCAGCTTTTATAATACTATTACGATCAAATAATAATATAGTATTTCTTTTCTTCCTTAATTACCATGTCAAGGTTGTATTTGTAGGGGATAGAGATAATTTGAGGTATTTTAGATACTGTTGTGTTCTGCCTGTCACTATATTTTAAACATACTGTTTAGTGAAATTCATTCATTCATTCATCTTCTGCAACCGCTTGTCCTGTGAAGGGTCGTGGGGGGACTGGAGCCTGTCCCAGCTGTCAGAGTACAGGTACACCCTGGACTGTTTAGTGATGCGGTAAGCCTAATTTTAAACACAATATTACCTGTTCTAAATAAAGATTACACACCTATTTTAACAAAAAAAATATTTTAAGCAAAGCAGGCTGTGTCATAGTTTTACATTTCTGATCAGTGATGCATCCAAGTGTCACTGTTGGACGTTGGAAAGCTAATTTCTCATACTGTTGGGTTTACTTTTATTTCTATTTTATTTAATTTAATCTTTTCTTTTTATCTGAGGTTCTTCTTTTATGTACAACTAAGCTACTGTGACCAAGCAATTTCCCTTGTGGATCAATAAAATTTATCTAAGTCTAAGTCTAAGTTGGGTTAGTGACACAGTTTCGTCAGTGTGATTTCACCCATGTTAACACATTCCAAAGACTATTTTAAACCGATTTCTTGTTTTTCTGAACATCATATATGTTTAAGTTCATTTAATATTATTTATAAACCTATTGTACTCTCAGTTTCCCCCCGTTTTTCCACTGTCTCCTGCGTTGTCTCCATCCATCTAGCTCCCCGTTTGCTGGGTGTGATTCTGCAACAGGCCTTGAATTTAACATAAATAGTGTTTAACCTAAGATTAAATAAACTGATCAAGGGTTGTGTTGGCTACGCCTGTTTCATTGCACATTAAACACATATAACACGCACATTTATAGTGTGCTATTGTGAAACAAAATAATTGGGGACAGGTTCATTTTACTAGCTGTCTACTATTACTCACAACTGTAGCAGGACTTGAAGTCTGTTCATAAAAGTCTTATTCTGTCTACTTTCAGGTAACATGGGTCTAATTAAAAAAAAACAAGATCAAAACAGTATATGTTCCCTTTGGTACACCGTACCATCATACATGTTTGTATATGAGTTATATCTACAATATGGTATTCAGTCAAAGTTTATATCCATATCTACACCTCAGACTCAAGCACATGTCATTTCTCTTACACCTTGTTTTTGTTTTTGGGGATACCATTCATGTTTGAGGCTGACCAAAATTCCCCGGTGATGTTTCAGCAACTACTGTACATCATGTAACTTAGGTAATGTATTTCCTCAGCAAAGCCACAGCACCAATTGCTTTGACTTTACACATGTCAGGGCCTATGCGTACAATGCTGTCTACTCATGCTGTCCCAACAGGGATCTGCAAAGAGACTATAAATGTGGCTGAACACAGGATTGCTTGGAGCGAAATACTTTCCCCACAAGACACAATTATTAAGACGTAATCAAATGAAACAAGAGGATAAAAAGGATAAAGAAGTGGGCTTGTTTAAGAAGAGAAAGAATATGAGATGTGAAGCAAGAAACATAAAGTGCAGCGATTTAATTGTAGCACTGTGATGTTGAGAAAACCATGGGCCTACAGCAAACACAGCCAAATACTCACACATGGCACAAGGCCTTCTCCATCCTTCCTGGCAGACAACCCCCTCCCTCCCCTCTCCTGTCGGCCCTTTGAAATCTGCATCTCTCTGGTCTCATTTCTGTTTACAAGAGTCAAATTGCTTCCACACACTTTATTTGCAAAAGCGGATATATCTGCAGAAAGAGCGAGAGAGAAGGAGAGAGAGAGAGGGAGCTTAGCCAAAAGTGGTCACGGCACACGCATTTTTTACTCGCGCGGTAAATGCCTCCACCATTAAACATCAACACGCAGTCATCCTGATGAGTGGTCTGAGAGGCGACAGTCTAGCAGGCTTCTCCTTGACTCATCGGGTATTACCGAGTCTGACCGGCTGCTTAACGGATTTCGTGCATGCATGAGATGAATGATGCTCAATGGAAAATTGGCCCCAGCTCCTCTGCTGCTAATGCTCCTCAACAGAGGGAGAGCTCCTTCTGACTGGTGCTTGCTTTAATTGCAAGGATTTTTTTTCTTCTTCTCCGTCTTACAATGAGATTTACAGTTTGGGTGGTCTGATTAAATATACTGAGAGTGTTCCTTGGAAAAAAGGCAAAAACAGCCACTGAAAACCAGTCAGACAGAAGAGGATGGGACAGGAGGGAGTTGTTCAGTTGGCTCAACTTTACTAAATCATAAGTCAAGTGGCCACAGGCAGAATGAATAGGAGCATCGGCAATGCCAAGTGTAAATACTCCTCGGCACCAGTGGTTCTTCAAATGGGGCTTGGAGCCCTGAAGATTGGGGAGAAAATGAGGAAGAGTTTGTACTTTAACTATTTGCCAAAATCACACATGAATCCGTGCCCAGCATTTAAATCCAGGAAAGTGTGGAGCTGCAAGCAAATGGGGAAGAGACACAAGAGAAAAGATTAGCAAGGATGCATTAAATTCCAATGACAGCAAAGAATGTGCCACTTTGATTATTTAAGGCTCCAAGACAACTAATATTTCTGGTTATTACTGCAGCATAGCGGTGAGTGGAGTGAAGTCAGGGCCCCAGTGATGTATGCGGGCTTGAAAAACGGAACATTGAGGATTGCTTTTAATCTGCAAACTAGAAACTTTATTTCATATTAACAGTTTAACTAAATGATTAGTAATTAGTACAGTAGCTTGTCAGACTATCTCTAGTACTTCCACTACCATTGGAAGGGTTCACATGGTTTTGCTCTTACACAGACGTAGTTAGTCTATAAATGTTAAATGTTAACCTTATTCTGAATCTTTTCATTGGATTTTAAAGAAATTATTTATTTATTTATTTATTTATTAAAAAAGAAGCAAAATTAGGCCGCCAGTTACTAAAATTAGAGAAAAAACCCCTTGGGACCGAAAAACAATCAACTCCACTTGCCAATAAAGATTCAGTTTCATTTCCATTTTTACGTTCTCATATTGGCACATTATACTCATAAACTTGTACACAAGTGCCTCAGGGTTATTTTTATTAAAGAAGATTTTTTAATAAACATGAACTGTACCTTGAGGCATCTGAGGTTGGACTGGATACCACACTCATTCACTGGGAAGGGAGTCGCACCCAGTGCTGTTAATAAATCGATGCGGCAAACCAAACGCCTCCTTGTGAACTTTAGCACAGTGTAAACAGAAACCACTTCAGGCTACACCTTTGTGAAAGATGAAATTAGACATATCAGAACACTTGCCAATGAATGTGGTGATTCACATCTGCAGCTAACCCTCATTTCTGCCCCCAGTGGCCATGGACCGAATTGCATCGTGGTCATGAACGACAATGTTGGCAACGAATGTTCTAAATGGCGAGAGCTAGTCCTGACGCTTATAGGAAACTTTAGTAACCCACAAGTACTATATAACAATGGAAATAAAACATGAAACACTTAAACACAGTTCATTCTGTTGCATTTTTATTAGAAAATACAGTAAACTTTCCCTGGGGTAAGAGTCAGGGTAAGGTAGCTTTTTCACATTGTTTTATGCTCACGTTTTTTTTGTTTGTTTTTTTGTTTTTTTTATGAAGACCCCCAAAAAAAGTGAAAACAGTGAACGCTTTGTGCAGTAACTGCAGAAATATGGCGGACATATGGCGAGATCATTTGCAGATTTTCATTCATTGTTGATTATGTTGAGAACCAATACAGATGGACGTGTTTACTTGCTGATTCTGTTATTTGTAAAAGGATCACAGTACATTAAAAGGGGGAATGAGCCCACTGAGGCTTCCTGCGCAGAGGGCACAACGTTTTTCGATGCTCCTGTATATACAGTGCTACCTCAAACAAATGATCAGATGTTGTGGTCTGAGCCAGCTGATCCGCTAGGGCTTCTTGGCATGAAAGATGTTGGGAATCCCTCTCCCAGCTAATTCTTTTTCTTTTTTCCAGTTTGTCACCTGCTGTCTTTAATTCATGCCTGCTGTTTTCTCTTTCCTCCTCTCTGTACTCCCGCTCTCTGTTGCCCCTTTTGAAGTCATTTGGAGCCCTGTGGTTTTCAAAGGGTCAGAAAAGGGCAGCCCTACTGTACTTGAGGCAGGCTGTGGGATAAACGTATGCCACCACCTGTCCTTGCCGCTCTGTGTCAACACCGCTGGTGTCGCTGTACTCGCACCTCGTCATCTCACCCCCTATCGCTTGTACATTGTTTTCTCTTGCTCTCACACACACCGAAATGCATGAGCGACTGAGCAAACATAGAGAAACGTGCGCGTTACAAGCGTAGGACCCCTACCGTCTGACAACAGTCACACCGAGACAAATCAAGGAGTCCCACTGCTAAAAGCCCACCCTTTCCTCACACTTCACATTGCAGAGGGCTCTCTCTGGCCCAAGCCCAAACCAGCGGGGGATGTTTAGCTGAGAGAAAGGGCCATGTCCTGGGGAGAGAGTCAATTGCAGGTCCGGGGTCACGCAGAGAGTGGACAGAGGCAGCCAAAAGTCCTTCAAGATGAAAAATTAGCCTTTCAAATGACGTTCGAAGATCAAACCACTCAGGAAGCGGTGGGTGTTTTTTTATCTTCCCATTGAAGAGAAAGTTTAAGAAGCCCTTCTTATTCAGCCCCAGTTTCCTGTCCTGCATGCCCAGAGGGAAAGCTCCCGGGAATTCCCACATCTGGAAGGGAAGCCAGTGTGGAGCAGGACGATCCAAAACTGGACACCAGGCCCGAGTCTGAGTCTGACAACACCAGCTCCTCAAACTTCTGTATCACCGTCCTCACTGGCCGGAAGGAGACTTCCCTGCGCCACCGACCTTCACCGGCCCCGGACGGCCCCCTGTAGGCCGAGTCTTTGCTGAGAAACACGTGAGGGGGAGGGGGTAGGCCGCAGCGCAGCCTCAGGATACCTTGGCCCAGGCCCAGCGCTGGGAGCACTCCTGCAGGGCTGAAGCGAGTGGGAAGTGTGGCGAGATGCTCTTGGGTCAGGGGGTTGTGGAAGCTCAGCGTCCCTCCTCCAATGTTGAGGAAGACCCCGAGGGTTTTGATCTGAGGCGGGACAGTGCGTAGCGGCTCGCAGCTTCCATCATATTCAGCGAAGAAAGACAAACCATGCCTCTTGAGCCACCAGCCATTAGAACCGTCCAGTGAAATCACACCTAAAGGAGACAGAAGAGCAGAAGTTTCGTATTTACTGGACACATTTAAATAATGGAGGAATTCAGCAATCGCACAGTCTGGCCAGGATTCTTCTAGATCACTTGCAGCACAATGATCACTTGTGTTTGGGATGATATTATTTTTCTCTATCTTTTGGACACCTCATCTCACTGACATCATTGATGGGTAGATGGGTACCAGTGATACCCTGGTTTGAATCGCTGGCTCTACCAGCATGACATCAGACCCTTTATTTAATTCATTAACCCTACAGGCCGAAAAGACATGTCTCAAGGATTGCCTGACTGAAATATCTCAAAGTCTGCTAAATGGACTTTTGTGAAACTTAGTTATTCACACTCCACAGAGAATGCATCCTACCCTAACATACTGACTTTGGTGAAACCCTGAACATATTTAGTGTTGCGTGAAAATGTCTCAACAAGGATTCAAATGGATTTCCATGAAATATGGTATAAATATTAATATATCCCAAAGGATTGGTTTTAGTAACTATGGTGAATGGAGCACAATCATCAGGTCTTAATTACCTCCAATAAGATTTGACCAAATACGTCAAAACTAATGATAGTTCTAACATTTGTTGTGTTAATTAGCAAATGCTAGCCTGCAGGCACCGTAAACTGATGTGGTAAACTTTATGGCTACTTAACACACTTAACACAGGTCAGTGTGACAATGCTAGCATGCAGACATTAGCATGAGCATACAACTGATGTTGTAACTTTATGGATTATATGATTTTGTGCCACAGGATGAATCAGGAACAAATCATGTTATATATATATATATATATATATATATANTATGTATAGATATGTGTATATATATATATATGTATATATATATATATGAACATAGAATTAATCTGTATCGTGTGGATAAAGAAAACAAACTGCTTGTTTTGTATTCTATTGTTGATTTTTGTGGTACATAAGTAATGTGTTTCTACAGAAGTTAGGTCAAGATGTTCTGCTAACCCCACAACACAACACACATGCATAACGCACAACTGTGCAAGCAAAAAACAAAACAAAACAAAAACACTGCACAAGCCACTTTCAACAAATATGGACACTTGGAGATGGGCAAAACTATCACTGTAAACCCGTCTCTACAAATTCGACTATGTACAGCTACAGATAAAAAAAACAGTTAACTCTTTTACCTGCAGGTAGCCTGTAGTTGTATATATCAATAACAATGTTCATCCATCCTGTAATCAGACTTTTTTACTAATAGTTGTGTCAACTATTATAACTCATTAATTATATAGTTAGCTTTTGTACTTGAGGTTATCCTGTGTAGTTGTATATGTCAGTAACAGTGTACATTTACTGTACAGTTAAATATTCCACCTGTATATCTTCTGTTTTTATATTCTTTTGCATTCTGTGTTGTGATGTTGTGATGAGTACTTAAATTGGTGTGGTAGTAGCTGTAGGATATAAGTAGTTATTGTCTGTGTCTTGTATGGATATATGGATATATGTAGCACAGTGGAACTAGGAGAAACATCATGTCACCTCTTTACCTCTTTCTGTTTTCACTATATTTCATCACTGAATCTTGAACCTTGAAGTTTAAACTGAGCGTTCGAGACTCCTCAGAGTTTAAATGTGCCATGGTGTTCTGTGCCAGATGGTGCCTGATCTGAGTATTTCAGTTGTGGATCTACTGGTATTTTCAGGCACGACCATCTCTGTGACACCAGAGGTCTGAGGAGAAAGGCCAGACTGGTCTGAGCCGATAGAAAGGCAGCAGTAACTCAGATGCAGAAAAACATCATCATACAACACATCAAACCTTGGAGGAGATGAGCTGCAGAAGACCTCATCAAGTGCCACTTCTACCACACACCCATTATAGTAACATTCAAAAAATAAAGTTTAACAGTAGATTTAAGGTTTAATGTCGGGGCAAGTACATCAGTGACTGATATGAACAGTTCTTAAGGACTTTTGATCCATCAAATTGATCAAATTGTGCGGTTTAGAGGTTTTGGCTGTGTCCAGAATTAATTTTGCAGCATGATATCGACCCTAACCCTAACCTTGACTATTGCAACAAGTCATGATCTCACCGTCGTCCACAGACACTGAGACAGATGAAACTACCATGAAGAACTGGGGCTTCTTCAAATGGTAAAGGAACCATACCAACAATGTTTTTTTTGTTTGTTTGTTTTTTGTTTACATCCACTTGTTTGACACAAAAATGATCCATTTTGCCACATTTTGAAGCATCCCCACTTTACTGTTATGCTCTCTCTAAAGCTTTTGGACCGAATGGGAAATCACCTTTCTACAGTCTGTTAGTCACCTAGCCACATGGTGGCACTATGAACTATGACGCTCCCTGATTGTGTGTTCAAATGTTCATGTGTGTTTACAAGTCTGCGTGTCATATTCAGACATGCGGTTTAAACAAGCCTGGTCTTGCTGACTAATGGTGCGGGTTTCTGGAAACAATAAGCGCACTGGCACCGAACCAAACGAAACAAACTCCAGAGAACTCTTACCAGTCATGTAGCTGGAGCTGTTACAGACATCCACCTCCCAGTAGTATTGCCCCCGCGTTATCACAACATCAGCACACACATGACAGCAGGCCCTGGGGTTAGTTCTCATCACTGACATCCTGATCTTGTTTTCTGAAAGTGGGGTAGGGAGACTCTCCTCGTGATAGCTGACCGTGAGGGAGGAGTTGGAAAGGTGGAGAGCTGGAGGGGCAGTTGACGGATCCAGAGCAAAACGAAGTCCTAAAATAGGCCAGAGCAAGAATAAGACCGGATGCACAGTCTAAGGTGAATATCCAAATACAACACTTGTAACAAATACTGTAGACATCCTGACCATAGACAGAATTCTTCATTTCCTCTTCTTCCAGGTCTACAGCGACATCCACTGGTGTCATAGGGGAAATAGAAGCACTGGCGCCTGAATAAAGTGAAACATTGGAACTTTCCAGTGCCGACAGTGACAATTACATAGTAAATTCCTTGAAAGTGGAAGAAGAATACTCACAATATAAACCGGTCTGTGCTGTTCCCTCTGCTGTGGCATCCTAAGTAAAGCCACCGTTTGCACCCATAGAAGAAAGAAACAGAATTATTTTTACTATTTGAGGAATAAGACTCTAAAAATGATACATGCCCAGATAAAAATCAAGTATATTTTAATGCAATAAAACAAACTTCAATATCATTGTACATTTGTACACGGTGTCATCTTGTGTGCTAAATATAAGTGAAGCAAACATATATTACAAAGTGTACTTTTAAAATTTTTTTAAAAAGTTTTTATATTTATTTATTCATATTTTTATTGTATTCATATAAAGTATACTATCAAAAAAAGCTTTGAACGGATTAAATATTAGTTCATTTTTAGTGAATTTTCATATACTACTGTCAAGCGTTTAGCGTAATAGTTTTGACTATAAATGGGTGTGTTTTTTGAAAGTGCACAATACACCATTGCAAATCAGTGGGTCCTTTCCTTTAGTGTGATTTGATCAGTTTCATTTTAATAATATTTTTTTTAGTAAATATTGACACATTTTAAATTGTAATTTTAAAATTGTGGTTAATAATTGTGGTAAATAACACAATTGATGTCTAGTTAGTACTATTAAAAAGTGCATTTGGATTATGTTTAAATCTATGTAAAATCACAAATATGGAATGAACAAGAACCTTTTTTCTAATTTGCAAGAACAGTCAACTCAACGGCATTTCTAATATTCCTATAACAACACAAAAACAGGACAAAGTTGAAATGTATGTGTGCAATTTTTGTAGATTTATTGGAATTATACATATTTTTTTAAAGGTATAAATAAATAAAGGTATTATTATATACCTACTTCAATGCTTGGTTCATTTCACCTACATTTGACAGCAATGAAAAAAAATATATATATCTCACTTGAGAACACGTTAAACATACTGGAAAATGAATCCTTTTAAAGACTTGGATTATATAATACCACTTACAATCTTTATCTATATTTTGAGGACTGGCATCAGACAGAATCCATTCTGAAACCAGGTCAATTTTATCAGTTCTTTAGTTACTATTTATTCTCTCTCCATGATGTCAGGGAGGGTAACAACATGCTCTTTATCTGCCGACTGGATCAAAACATTTTCTGTAGAGCGGGTCAGTGGATACACGTTCTTGGATTCCAACACCCCAGACACAAAAGTGGAAGCAACGCTAAGATAACTGCAGTTGTATGGGCTCCATTACTAACACACAGTGCACTGATAAATTCTCAATTCTGAATACTATCAATTCTGCATCTCCTGTCTTGTTGATCAGTTTTTCAACACTTTTTTTGTAATTCTGACAAAAAAAAAAACGGTATATTAAGGTGGTATATTAAGGCGTTATATTGTCAGCGGTGGCAAATAAACAAAAAAATCCAAACATTTATGAATTGCAGACCCCTAATGTAGACTGCTACGTTTCTAAAATGACCACTCGGAACAGGAACACAATGTCAAATAAAACCACTAATTAATTCATTTGCTGTACTGTTAATATAGATCCATTATTTCACAGACAAGGTTTTCTGGTTTGTGTTAAATACTAAAGTCAATACAAACGCAGTGTGTACACCTTAAAGGTGAATTTGTTTAGTCCTGACTGATGGGTGATGGAGTGTTTCTCCACTGGCACATTACCACCATGGAGAAGAAGAAGTCAAAGCCATCAGGTTTATGGTGATGTGTGATGATGATATTCTGCATGTTATAATGAAAGAGCAAGTGTGGATGTAGATTACCCTAAGATCCACTAAGATTTGTTTGCAGCCAGGACAGACATCAGATCAAGTAAGGTTAGCTTTAGACATGCAGGTAGATTTGTGTTATCTTTGGAAAGAGCCATGGTTCTGCTTTCTCTCAGTCTCTGGAAGCTGAACACGATGCGTGATGCAGCTTGAGAGCAGTATCACTCTCACCATCTAACTCAGAAACCAAATGAAGATTCTCACAAAACGTCAAGCCATGCAAAATAAAGCAGTGCACTCTCACCTGCACCTGCTGTAGGGGATGTTTGGGGAGACAGAAAGTGGCGGATGACCACTTCCTGCATGGCAGCTCCACAGGATGTCGACAGCAGGGGCACAAAACAGAGCAGGCAGACTGCCGTCGGCCATGGCGGAGAGACCGGCTAGTATCCTCTCCAGCTGCTACACAGCGACCGCACATGGTATGAGAGCATGGCAGGATCAGGGCGACGTCATAGTCTCGATTACAGGCTGGACAGCGGGGGAACTGCTGCAGACAGTCTGTATCTTTTTCCTCATCCCCTCCCCTTTGGCGCCTTACCGCATCCAGGTCTGTGGGTCTTATTTCAGGACTAAAGTTCTTCACTGCCATGTCATTTCTTTATTTACATGTCTACTTACAGTAGATGTGTAGACAGGTTTGCTGTCTACACATCTTTCTGTGTATATCCGGCTATCATCTTCAGTAAGAAAAGCCTCAGTGGAGACAACATCACCTCACAAAGATGTCCTCTTGCTTGAAATTCACAAAGATAAGAGTAGAGATATCCCACTGTGGCAAAGATGACGCTTCGCAAACTGAGTCGAATCTCTTTATCAGTTGAGCAGTCCTGTCTGTCTCCCGGCTGGCTTTGGTGAAAGAAATAGGTGGAGTGGCCTTGCTGCAGATAAAAGAGAGCGAGAGAGACTAGTGGAGAGGGACAGCCTTTTGAAACATACCCATTGCTTGCTGTTGCCATGGTTATGGCTATTCCTGCAGAGACGCACAACTGCGAGGTAATGCGCCTCGAAGACCACTTGTGCACGCACGCATGCACAAAGAGCTCATTAATGCTGAGAGCGCGAGCCATGCCGCTCAGACACCACCCCTGTTACACCGGTGTACATATGAAGCAACCCGCGCGCACATATTTACGGCATGATCTGCTGCTCCTGTTCGCTTGCTCAGCTGTGCCTCCTTTATGCAGGATTACCAACAAGCGTCTCAGCTCCAGAGCTTTAGGACAACATGACATGAATGTCAATGGAACTTTCCACGTTCTTTGTAATTCCCTTTGTAAAGCCCATTATTATCCTCGGCTCGTCTACAATGCCTAGGGCACATCTGAGGTCACGGCAGGGAGGGTCATGGCAGAGGATGTATCAGTCATGGAAAGGTGGATGTGTGGGGAGAAGAACAAGCGTAGGCACAGTCTTCTAGTGGAATCTGGTTTATCCTTATGGAAATTCCTGCGAAAAACAGTCACGTGGTTGCGGTATTGCACAATATCACACTGGAGTAATCTGTCATAGCCTGTTATCTCTCCACTTTGAGGATGCAACGATTGATTTGTTGTGTTCTTTTTTGTGGTGGTAGGATTTCTGGCCTACTTTGCTCTCTGTCGATGGATTTATTTTGTGATGCTAGTGGGGGGAAGTTAGAAATATTGAAATTATACATAATCACACACAGAAATGTACTGCAGTGCTCACACTCATTGGCATAGTGTTTGGTGTTCACTGTGACTTACTAGAAGCAAACATTTAGTCAATTTATTGCACTTAATATTGACTTAAAGCGGCACCAATAAGTATTGTACCATATGTAACAGTTAGGGTAGTACAGTGTTGCTTCACACCATACTCTGGGTGCAAACCTGTTGGTTGACTGGGCCAAATCTGTGTGGTGCTTGCCACATGAAACATGGGTTTTCTCCGTTCTCTTTCTGTTTGGTTAAATTGGCGTTCTTAGGCCCCGTTCAGACCTTGCATTAATATCCGTCCTGGGAAATCTTATCACAGTTCTAATAAATGTTTCCCTCTCTGTATTAGACCTGCGCCGGACTGGCAGCCTGTCCGGTGGATCCTTGTTTCTTCCCCGATGCTAGCTGGGATAGGCTGCACACCAAGCAACCCTCTGCACTGTAAGACAGATAAGATAGATATGGATGGATGTGTGACTAAGCCACAGAAAATGAACAACACTTTTTACCCAGACCTGAGCAGCAGACAAAGTTCGCAACTAGCTAGTGAACAAAGTGGAGCAGTTAGGGGCTCAACAGCCAGGCATTCACAACCAAAACCAAAACCACGTCAAAAGGAGGATACACATTGTATTTACACTTAGGTGACCAGAAGCATGAAAGTAAATAAAAGCCAATGTTGCTCTAGAAATTGTTCACTAAGGGGCCGTCCACATGGAAACGCAAAAACGCTGAAACGCAGAAGTTTTGCATCGTTTTGGCCGATCGTCCACACGTATCCTATAAACGCATAGCCCTAAAACGCACTTTTCTGAAAACGGGTCCCAGGGTACTTTACTGCTTTAACAATAACAGCAATAACAATGGCTGTGGTATGAGGAAACGGCGAGGCTGGTCCTGATGTAAAATAACAGGGCTCTTTATTTGCAGATGTGAACATAATGTACTATTTCCCGGTGCAACTCACCTTAACACCAATTTTCATGCTGAAACAAGATGAAGATGGAAAGGTCTACAGGCTTTTCTGCTGCCCTCTTGTGGCAAAAGTATCAATGAATGTAGCTTTAATATTAGACTTTATATTGTGTGCCCTATTTAATGTCTCAATCCTGTTATATTCCTACTGTGACATTTGTCTACTCTGCAACACCTACTGTATGGATGTCTGTCCCCTGGTTCCCCTGGTTCTTGTAAATTGGCCAAAATAAATTTGTTTCCTGTCTGTGGAAGGAACATTGTCAGACCTTTACTAATACTGCTGGTGGTAACAAAGTAGTATTAGTTGCTCTAGTTGTGCCACATTGGTCTGTAGCCTAGAGTCAGATAAACCCACTGATAGGGGTGCGAGTCAAAAAGGAACAATAAGTACTCATCAAAAACGTTATGAGTTCAAAAAATCTGAATCGTCATGTTATCACTGGGCACACACAGGCTCTGGTGTTGTTTGCACTGACTCTAGAGTCAAACATTTACTTTAGGCCAACTCAAACACGCAGCCTACTTTCTGTGGAAGCTCGCAGCTTAATGAGACGTCACTCTTGACATGCCAGTCTGTTACACAGTTCTCAAAAAATTCAAAAGAGAAAGGAGCTGAATGCTGTCTCAAGACCTAGCACGGGGGATTTAAGACCGCACCTGAACTTTACGGGCAGAAATCAGACACAGAATGAGCTTTGATCATCTGTGATCTGAGCTCGTTTCTATGAAGTCGAAGGGAAAAGGGATGCAGGGCGAGAGACCACGGCTCAGACTCAACATGTATCCAGGAACGGGTTATGGCGTATAGCAGTAAGTGAAAGTGCTCTGTATTATAAGTCTTATTCACAGAGAGGGAGATGTGGTGTCACTGTGGTCTATGCGTTCTTCTAGTGAGATGTAAAAGATGTGACTTTCACGTCAAACATGATGGTACATACCGTTTTGAAATAATGCTGCAGTATATTCAGAGATTGCACACTCTTTGATACAAGCCGTGACCCATGTGAGATCACATTCCCTAGAAAAACGTACGTGTATCTTTTGATGCTTCATTCATTACATTCCAGCTTTAACACTTAAAATAAACCTGAATGGATTTTCGATGTACAACTTGTCAGGGCACGACGTCTGGGTGTGATTCATGCGCGATAAGGGTATGATACGGAAACATTTGAAACCCACGTTCACTTTCATTGAAGAGGGGCTGGATAACGTAAAGTGGGAGGGAGATATAAAAATAAATCATTGCAGGGTGGTTAAATTCTGTATGCTGCTGTGCAAAGGAGCTAGATGGCAACTCGTCAGTCATCTCCGCTGTGTGATCCCCTAGGACTCCTGCTTCTGCTGTTGGGAGTGTTTTCCACACACCTACCTGAAGTCCACACCAGGCCTATTGACTTTTGGTGCAGAAACAGTGCAGTGAATACCATGAACGTGAGTAAATACATTATTAGTAAATTTCCAGCATCGCAAACACCTTCTGAATAAATGTTTAAATATATATACATTCAGTTCAATCTGTGATGGACTTGAGTCTGTTTGTACTTTATTTCTGTTTGTGCGTGGGCTCAAAACTCTAATATTGTGTATACTCAGGTTACCTGCTCGGGTTCAGATGTACTGGTCTCTCCTGTCAAGATATGTGTTGCAGTCCGGGCAATAGAATGGGCAAGTAAAACAGTAAGTACCGCATGACATGCACCGAAATAACTACGCACACACACGCACACACATATGCCACATCTACAGTGAGAACATCTGATTTTCTTTTCTTTCTCGATCCACTTATCAGCAAAAAAAAAAAAAAAAAGGCATTTTGAATTT
>JASGAT010394829.1:6693-26192 GCA_030220025.1 Chelon auratus | reverse complement strand
CTTCTCCAGGTGTTTCTCCAGTTTCTTCCTGTATTGTATGGATTGTATGGCATGATGTAGCGAATCAGCGAATCAGCAGAAACAGTTTATTTTTTCAGAATTTTGAAAAAAAAATAAATAAAATAAAATAAAAAAAAAATCAGTCGACGTAAGCTCAAAAGTAGCGAATAACGAGAGCATCAACAGAATATAGTGGAGTAAAAAGTACAATATTTGTCCTTCAAATGTAGTGGAGTGAAAGTGAAAGTATCCCCCAAAAATAATACTCAAGTAAAGTACAGATACTCAAAAACTGTACTTAAGTACAGTACTCAAGTAAATTTACTTCGTTACTGTCCACCACTGAGTATAAGTATACGTATAGCAAGTATACTACAGACCATGTACTTGTAGTGTACTAGAAAGTATACTAACTTGATACTTCTTCGGACTAAATTGGAACATTTTTAAGTTTATAAAAGTATACTTTAAGTATACTTCATAAGGTCATTTTAAGTTTACAAAAGTACACTTTCAAGTATACCTGTACACTCATCTATATACTACTAGTGTACTAGGTATATACTTCTAGTCCACATTTTAGTTTATAAAACTATATTTAAAGTATACTTTTATAAGTATATACGTAGAGGGGTGGTGTAAACCTTGGATGATCCATTCAATAGGAAAATATTAGCTCCTAATAGCCACGTGGCCTCTGCTAGTTTCTCTCTGGTTATTGGAATACATTTCCAGGAGGTAGAAAAACAACAAGTGATCGAATACATGAACCAAGCTCCATGTGGACAGCAACACTGGTACTTTTGTCAGTATATATAAAAATAATAATCACATATCTTGGGGCATGTAAACACACATATCTGATCAGATATTTGCAGAAATCTCACAGCTTCAGGATTTAAGTTGAGTACGTTGAGTAATGTTGAAAACCTGTTTGCACCACATCAGACAGAAAGCTTTTTACACATCACATCACAACAAACCTGGAAGGCAGAGCCAACTTCCAACTGCCTCCGTATCAGTTGAAGCACGGCCCATAATGAAATCCAGGTAACCGGCCGGGCGTAGAGACCTTTCACATCTACTGTTTTCTGCACTGAAGCAGAATGCTGAAACAAACCAGGGTCTGGAGAGAGTTCACAAAATTTCTTAAATAGTTTTATTCAAAATCCTGACATATTTACATTTATTTGACAGCATTTATAGTGCATTTTTCCTGCCTCTTTCAAGTTTTACGTTTCAGGTTATAGTTTTGGCTTAAACACGAGGAGTGGGGTGTAGGGGACTGTGGATTGGACACACTGGTTGAATATTTACAGCCAAAGACACAAGAATTAACAAAAAAAAATATATGATTACATAAACTAAAGGCGACGGTAAGCAAGTCTTAATGTTAATGGTGCACAAAGGTTATTTATATTTTATTTTGTATTTTACACGTTGACATTCAGACTACAGTCTACACACTGTGGTTGTGACGTGCATTTGGCCCACTATCAAGAGAAGAAAACGCGAGCGTGGTTTCATAGTGCTGCTCGTCTTGGCATTAATACAGTCGAGAAAAACAAAAAGGAACATGTCGCGCGGTATTCACGGCCGGTATTGTCGCGGTCCTGATGCGGAGAGATTCAATCGCCATGGCAACTACGTACACCCCTATCAGCAAAGAGAGGTCGGCTCAGGATAGTGTGAGTTTGACTCAGAGGAGGGAACGAACAAACCTTTACAAACAAAGTGTCAAGTGAAGGTTGAGAAAGTGCTATATGTACTTATTTACAACGTCAGAAATACCCCAATAAAACCATTTTATTTACCCTCTGAAATATTTTACGTGTACAAAAGCCTCTTTTGTTACAAAAGACGTGAAAGTGCAGCTACAGACAGTTTTCACATGTCTCTGAGCGTGTGCAGGAGTGTGTGTGTGTTTTTGTGTGTCTGCCATGCGGTTTGAGCCGGTCGGAAATAGGCAGGATCAAATCAGCCGTCCACAAGTAAATCCCGCCGTAAGCCACCCCGTTGCCAAGGAGGAGACATCAGCATTACCGCGGTGACGCGTTAGAGGTGCAGGTCAACCCGTATCGATGCGGCACACAACGTGTCGCGTCTGACATCTCATGTAACAGCAGCCAATCTGCTGCCACAAAGAGAGAATTCAGACATTTTTACATTTATTTGCTTTATGCCACAAAAGCATGTTATTATTATTGTTTTCTTTCTACAAAAAAAAGCCCTTTGTGGATTTTTTTCAATATGAAATACTAATATAAAAACAGTCTGCCAAGATCACTTTGCAAAACCAACATCATTACATCTGACCTGTACTGTTAAAAAAAAAAAAAAAGTCCTGCAAAATCATCCTCCTCCGTCTCCATGTCGTCAGGACTTGGCTATGGCTTGATTTGTAAGTTCTGTTGTGCCTTTCAGCCTCTAACATATATGCCGCTCACATACCAAACCAAAAACAAGCCAGGCCAGGCAGGTTAATGGCAACCAGCAACCTTTGGACCTGCTTTAAAGGAAGGAAATCCTATTATGTGTTCTGGATCCCTCCGAGCAGCCGCGGTCATGACCACGCAGCCGGTAAATCCAACGCCCCGCGGTCTCTGGAGCCTTCAGCTGGGAGTCCTGCTGGGAGCATTAGGGCGAGGATGCGAGGGTGTAGGCGGAGAAGGCAGAGAAGATCGGAAAGGAATGGCAAAAAGAAATAAATAGAAAAAGGAAAAATAACTCCTTGTTCTGCCGGCTGCTCATGGCTGAGCTTGTGTAATGAAGTTTTCAGACCTCTATGATGAAACACCGGAGCAAGAGATGAAATGAATTACTGTCCCATCCTCGATCCGTGACCAAATATATATTTTCCCACTCTCCAGCCTTTTTTGACACATTCGTATAATGAGTTACTTGGTAAAGTCGGTCCTACAGCTTTGAGTGTGGGGGGGTTCAGTGTGCATCCTTAGTGGCAGGGGTCAAAGGGCAGCTCGTCGAGTCCTCCGTGAAGCTCCACCAGTTCCTCCGACCAGGACATGATGTCGCCGACGAGGTGGCCTCCACAGGTCGCCTGGGTGTAGATCTCGTTGGGAGTCAGGACTCTGGACCAGAACTGGAGGTCTGACAACTCTCCCATGAAGGACTGAGTGACATCAAAGCGGCCTCCCATCGTGTCCTGGAGAGAGAGAACAAAAGAGATGGAAAAACAGCAAAAAGTGAGGATTAGGATATGTTCGACTTTTCAATCATACGTAGAGGGGTGGTGTAAACCTTGGATGATCCATTCAATAGGAAAATATTAGCTCCTAATAGCCATGTAGTAGAAAGATAGTAGAAAACAACCTGATAGCCATGATATCACGCACAAAGATGCAACTGGACTCATTCAGCAACCCCTTGACTAGAACTGGACATCATCATCAAATACTACCATTGTGCACATTATAGAATTCATAAAAATGTCTTTCATATTGCCGTAGTGCACGCAAGGCATGTTACACTTTGCTGTGACATATAAAAGTATATATTTCTGCACATGAATGACAAAGCACAAATATTCTACAAGGGACAGAACCAAGCAGACTCTCCATTTGGCCATTTAGATAACACGAAGTCCCCAAAGTGAGACACTGTGCACACAATTTAAACTTTGGGCAATTCTTTTTAGCCTGTAGATCATCAAAATTCTACCAGTGTGCACATTGTAGAATCCATAAAAACTGTCCTCCTTGTTGCTGTTGCAAGGCATGTTACACTTTGTTGTGCAGAAATATATACTTTTATTTGTCACATGAATGATTTCAGTCAGTTTGAGGCAATATTGTAGATGTAAATGTAGTTACTGCAGTGATGTTGCAAAATTTCGGCTGTTGCCTCTCACAGCTTTTCACAAATGTACATATTAGATCATGCACACAGTTGCAACTGACCTTAAATAAAACTGGACCAAGAGTTTATAGAGATACCACAAAGCACACATAATCTACAAAGGATAGAAACAAGCAGACTCTCCATTTGGCGCAAAGCACCCGAAGTGTTTCAAATTGTGTTTTTACCTCTTGAAAAGGCTAAAAGGCAAAATAAATTCTACTGATTCCCACTACAGGAGACACTGTGCACACAATTTAATCTTTGGGCAATTGTATTTAGCCTGTACAACATCAAATTCTACCATTGTGCACGTTATAGAATCCATAAAAACTGTCCTCCATATTGATGCTGTGCATGTAAGACATGTTACATTTTGTTGTGAGAAAGTAAACTGTATATTTCTGCACATGCATCACAATGACTGCAGTCAGTTTGAGGCAATATTGTCCATATAGATGTAGTAACTGCCAAATTACTCTAGTACATTTGAGTTTGATTCACAGTTGTTCCGTATGTCCTACCTGCTCCTGGCCCAAGATGAAGACCCCCCCTGGTTTGATGGGATGCCAGGATGACAGGTTCTGCCCTGAGCCTTTCTTCACTCCATCCTGGTAGGCCTCCCAGACGCCGTCACGTGTTGCCCATGTCACGCACACATGATGCCACTTCCCGTCCGTCATGGTTATGGGCAATGTCACGGCCTGAACACACATGTGAAGGGAGGGAGACAGGTATGTAGGTTAAACTGTGATTTGCCAAAAGTCTTTTATGAATCAGGTTAGAGACTCAGTCCAAGAGAAGGTGTTGGGAATGACCCAGTCCAGCCTCCTCCTCCACTCGCTCACTGACACAGGTCCAGTTAATTAATTCCCACAAACTCAAGAAAATTTATTTAAGACTCATCGGTCAGTTTGATGACTGCCAAGTGGTGTGACTTGCAGTCGGCAAACATGACCGTTTATCCCTCACAGTGGCATTACTGTGTACTACTCCTACAGACAATTAGGCCAGACAATTACAATAATCAGATTAATTGCTTTGTTGTTTTGTTTGTTGAGCTCAGTGCACGCAGTTCTGGGGCAGGGGAGGGGAAAAACAAACATCTGTCACTTGTTCAGAGGAAAAGAAAATGTCAGTCTTGCAGAGAATGACAGATTAGAAAACTAATACGATAATTAAATAAGTTGTGCGTCAACAAATGTCTCGTTAGTGTCATTCAAACTGAGAGTTACACAATCCTTCTCAGGGAGGAACAACCAAAAGATAATGCTGGTTTGTGAGTTTCTACCGTGCATACTGAACAAAAAGTACACACAAAAACTAGAAGTAAACCACCCTGGGTCACCACTTAATGTAACATTTAAGAATAATAAAGTTTAATGTTAATTTAGTATAAATACGTATGCTGCAGTTAAGAGTATGCTGAGAAAGTAGAACATTTTACTGTATTGTGTGACTATACCAAATCTAAAAAGACAAAACCAAAATAAACCAGGTATAGCTCCCCGATAGCAATGATATCATGAAAAGAAATGCCATTGGGTTTACAGAAATACCACAAAGCACAAATATTCTACAAAGGTTTTAGTAAAAATTACAGACTTTCTATTTGGTCATCTAGATAACTGAAGTACCCAAAGTGTGTTCCACATTGGGTTTTTACCTGTTGAAAGAGAATCTAGCTACCAAATACTACCAATTACCACTACAGGAGGCAATGTGCACAAAATCCAACCTTTGGCTCTTTTATTTAGCCTGTACATCATTAAATTCTATTATTGTGCACATTATAGAATCCATAAGTTACCAAGGCACGTTACACTTAGTTGTGATAAAGTATATTCTGGTCATGCTTTTGCAAGTGTCAGAAAAGAGGAGAGACTTGTGGGTTTGGAATTGCAATTCTGTTCTACTAAGCTCCAGCTAAAACGTGGCAAAGCTACTGATTTAGATCATTTGAGAATCAGTTTGTTGATACTGATGGTGTTTTTTTGTGAAAGCTTATTGTTTTGCTGATTACTTGTTGGATTATTGCCTTGAATAGACTCTACAGTTGAATCTCTTAACAGTAAAAAAAACCTTAAACTTCAACAAAAAGTTTCACATTCAACAGACGCAACAATAGTTTTACCTTGTCATTGATTAGCAGCTCCATGGGGTTGGTGCCCCACTCGATGAGCACCAGCTCATTGGCTTGGCCGGGCACGGCGTAGGAGAAGGGAGTGCCCAGGCCGGGGCCTTCCCCTGCCTTCAGCCGCAGACAGACGGTCATGGCGAAGATCTCGTTGACCACCGACCTCTTCATCCTGGCATACATGTAGTTGGTCCTCATGGGGAAGTCGAGCAGGAAAGCACTGGGACTCTTTAGCTTCTTGTGGGGTCCTGCTGACACAGAGAGTGAGTTCAGGTCTATGTTGTTCACATTTAACAACAGATGCTATTCTAGTCTGTTACTGACTCCGTAAGTCCTCTTGTTGGACTATTTTCTGTTTTAGTAGTAATTAGTTTGCTTTGATTTTGCGATCAGTTTACCGCTAAACTATGCAATGTTACGACATGTCTGAAATTACTGTGTCACCAATACAACATTCTGATTATTAAATTCTCATGATTAGTGTGTTCTACTCCCCATTATCCATCCATCTATTATCTATTACTACCTATGCTTAGAGGGTGGGCTGGAACCAGACCCAGCTAACACTATGCAAGAGCTGGGGTACACCTTCAACAGGGCTAACACAGAATGACAAACAACCATTCACACTCACATGCAAGGCCAATTTAGAATCACCAATTAACCTAACGAGCATGTTTTTAGACTGTGGGGGAAAGCTGAATTACAGAAAGGGCCCCAGTCAGCTGGGAGGTTCAAACCCAGATCCCTGAAACAGTTTTTCCACCGTGAATAATCTCTAGACAAAAGTAAAAGCTAGGCCATTTAAGTGCAGCCCACAGGTAGAAAAAAAAAAAAAAAAGATAAGACAAAACAGGTTTGATCAGAAAAAAACCCAAAGCAATGCATTCCAAACGTGATCTCCTGGGATATTTTTGAAACAGAAATGTAATTTATGGTTGGATGATCACTGAATAACACAGATTCCCAGAGGCCTCGATTCAAGTCAGACTACAAGGCACTGTTATGTTATGTTTAGATGTTCAGAGGAGTGTGTGTGTGTGTGTGTGTCTGCATACCGTGGTTGTGGTGCAGTTGACCGAGCACTGTTTCCAGTTTGCCGTGACCGGCGCCCTGCACACCCCTCTCTTTGCTGCTGAAAGGCAACCGCCGCGGGTAATGACCGCCATCGTGGCGGTCGCTGTCGTGGTGGTCGTCATGATGTCCATGGTGATCGTCATGGTGATCGTCGCCATGATGATCGTCGTGGTGATCATCGTGGTGCTCGTCGTGGTGCTCGTCATGATGGTCACTGTGGAGGCTGCCGTGGTTACCGCTGCCATGGCGACCATGATGGCGACCGTGGTTCCAGTCGTAGCGGCGGTCGTAGTGGTGATCCCGATGGCGGTCGTAGTGGCCGCTGTTGTGGTTGTACCTGCTGCTGCCGCCGTGGCGACTGCTGTGAGGCCCGCTGTGGTGGTCTTCATGGTGACCGCTACCGTGGTGGTCGTCACGGTGGCGGTTGCCACGGTGGTCATCGTGGTGGTCGTCATGGTGGTCGTCGTGGTGGTCGTCATGATGGTCATCGTAGTGCCTGCTTCCGTGGTGGTCGTCGTGATGGTCATCGTGATGGTCATCGTGATGGTCGTCATGGTGGTCGTCATGGTGATCGTCGTGGTGGTCGTTATGGTGACCGTAGTCGTGGTGGTCTCCGTGGTGGCTGTGTAGCTGCTCCTCCAGAGCGTTGATCTTCCGCTGGAGGAGTTCTCTCAGGGAGCTGGAATAAGAGCTGGAGGAGTTCCTGGCCTGGAGACACAGGAAACACTTGAAAACACCTGCCTTTTCTAAAATCCCTAAAACACATTATAATTGGTTTCGTATCGTAGATCAGTCCTACTTCAGGAATACCTCATATGACTGGGGTTAAGAGTAATCACAGCAAATCACCAATAAGTGGGGATCTTGCAAAATCAATGCTATATCAAAGAAAGTCATTAATAAAAAGAGTAGCAGGGGTTTGTTCAGATATCAAAATGTAGCTCTAGTGCTTCAGTTTGAAGTGCTATGAATTCATTCATGACAGCTACCAAGGCCATGAGATGAGACTTTTATTTCCAACATCAAAAATTAACTTTCATGCTTCAAGTGCTTCCATATTTCACAAGCTGAAAGCAAATGTCTGACATCAGGCCAAAGAGCCCGAAGTTTGTTGCTGCAAATTCAATAAGGAAGAATTATAGTCTGACATTTTAAAAAAGTTGCAGGGGGAATAGTTTCCACCCCTCCCTGCCCATGTCCTCCGTCTTCTTCTTCTTCTCCTCCTCGCTTGCTCATCCTCTGCTTCCTCTCCTACAAAATCCGGCTTTGTTCCCTGCCAGCGCACGCCACGATTAATAGCCTCGTCAGGAAGGATGAGGCTAATTGGAGGTGAGGCCGGCCAGCGCCCCTCGGTGCACGGCCTACGGGCCAGTGGCGTAGACATCCTGTTAGAGGAGGGAGCGGCGGAGGGAAAATCCTGGCTCCGCTCTTGTTTTGTCTCACACCTTTGACGGATCGAGAGGGATTTTTGGCGACGCTTTCCTCGAGCGTATCCGGAGACCACCTGCGCTAATAATGAGGCTTTTACAGGCCGGCGGGCAGCAGGGTTTTAGTGCTGCAGTGTGACTCCAGGATCATGAGAACACAAGTGAGACAGAAGAAAACGTGGCACACAATGTTTACCAATGAAAACCCTAACCCTAACCCTAGGGCTAGGGTTAGGGTTAATTAACCCTATCATATGTATATTTTAAATCTACTTTAAATCTAATGTTTCACCATCAGATTAAAAATTTTATTAAAATACTGTTTGTATTCCTGCTTCAATGGCACGTATGCATACTTTTAGGGTCAAACGCGGAGGTTAATCAACTTAGAGCGTCTTCCTGTTTCAGCTGAGCCTCGGCCACTGAGAGCCAGGAGATCCGGAACAACATCCACGGCTTGGAAACAACATCTTTGATATCAGCCAGGTGTGGGAGGTGTGTGTCCGACGGTGACTGGTGTTGCGTGGGTGACACTGTTTGCCTCCAGCTTTTCTTTTTTGTGACAAATTCACAAATGCCACATTAAATTAGGACTGTAATATGAATGCACCTCCTAAGCACCATGTCCTTAATGAAACAAGTTTGAAGCAGCAGACAATCCAAGCAGCAGTAACTGGGCTTATGACCCTCAGTGACGCAAAGATGTAACCCCAATTAAGTCAAACCTTTGATAGGCTTCCAACTCCCTACAACCCTTCTTTGCAGACACACCGAAAAGCTGAATCCATTTGTGTTGTGCAGACCTTGCAACTGAAAAATCTGAGCTTTAGTCACATCCATGTAAATATTTTTCAGAACTTTTAGAGAAAGCTTGATTTAATGGCCTCGCGGGATTTTTGTGATATTAAAAAGAAAACGCTCGAAGGTATTTGGGATCACATTTAACAAAGAGCAAACAAATTAACCGAGAAAGGCCCAAAGCTGCAGAAATATAATACATAATCGTGGATGTGTTAAATATGTGTTAAATATTCATGCAATTTTTTGAATTGGCTGCTAAAACCCAACTGCTTTAGCTCTCTTTGAAGGTAATAACATTGTATTCACTGCAGTCATGCACATGTTTATTATAGCTTAAACCTTGACTAGTAGGATCGAATACAGCCTTAGAAAACACCAGCTCATTTCTAATTGTGGATTTATGGCCCCTTGTATCCTTTGAACTGAATAAAAGAACAAGGTGTAGAGATGGAAAAGCAACCACCCCTCCCCAGGACCCTTAACTCCATTTCACAGTGAAAATAAAATTGTCAGCTCTTACCCAGGCTACAAGCTAAAAGGTTCAATTTGGTATAAACATAAAAAAAAAAAAAAAACTGGTTCCAGTTTGGAGAAGACCAAATTTGAGTTGTCATAAGAAATAGGTTTCAAACCCAGTGTTTGGTTGACCTATTCATCGGCCCCCAACCTCCTCCTCCTTCTCCTCCTCCCATATCGTTTTTAGGGCATGTGCCGAGATAACCGCTTCTGTCTCACATGCCTAGTAGAGCTGGTTTAATCATTAACTGTAACTGCCCAACCACTGTTGTAGAAAGGAGCTGGGACTAGTCGGCAAACGTTCGCAGATATTGTGAAGTTGCTTTTTTGGTTTTCATTACCCAAAGAAGTATTTGTTTGCCACAGGTTCTGACATCCAACAAGCATGGTGTATACATTTTCCCAAGGTCTATAAAGTACAATGCAAAGGTGCAAGCTGAGGAAACAGTTGTCTTTCAAAAATATACATGTTTTGTCCCTGTCAGGGAACTAGAAAATGACTGAAGTGTTTACCTGCAAGCTCTCCAGCCTCTCTTTGAGTGTCTGCAGGGTTTTCCCAGTCTGCTCTGGGGAGAAGGAGTTGTGTTTGCCGTGTGACGAGCCCTTCCTGTGGTGGGTGTCCGTCCTGTGGCTGCCGTGGGAGTAGTGGCGATCGCCGCTGTGATGCGTCGAAGGCCCGTGGTGCAAGGACGATGGCCCGTGGTGGCTGCCGTGATGCCCGTCGTGGTCGTCGTGGTGGCTGTCATGGTTGTTGTCGTGGTGGGGGTCGTGATGGGTGTCGTGATGGCCGGTGCTGTGGTGACCCCCGAAGCCCTCGCACAAGGTGAGCTTGGCCGTCAGCTCCCTGATCGTCTCCCGCTGGTCCAGGATGGTTTCCTTCTGCCTCACCAGGCTCTCGCGCAGGTGCAAGATGGTGGCTTTGGCCTCGTCGGACATCATGCCCCTCCGGCTGCTGCCGCTGGGGCCGCCGCTCTGGCCGTTACTGCTTGGTCCATGGGGCACGCTGGGCGGAGAAAAGCAGCTCGGGTCTGCTTCAGGGGGAACAGGGGTACAAACAAATTTGGGGCTGATGCCATAATCGTATTCTATGCCAGGTAAACTACCTGCTGCTGCTGCACATGACAGGAAGTAGTAGAAAATTACAGAGCGAATGGGGAAAAAGGGGGCGACAAACCCCAGAGAAGCTCCGACCCATTGCTGGTGCCTTGCAGACAAAAGCATGAGGCTCAGAGGACTGACGTCTCTGGCCATGTTTGATTAGAATCCAAGTTTTTCCTTGACAATTCAAAGTCCACCCAGGCTTTAACTTTGTTGTGATCAACACCATGTATGTATGTCATTGGTGTTGGATTGGAGAGTGTTGGGGCAAATCATGTCAACAAGAAAAGGGCAGATGAACTCTTCCGTCCGACAGCATAAATTCTGTCTAGAGTCCGGCAAAACTGAAAGGGCCTCTGCCAAACTCTTTGATTCTGCAGGGTAGTCTTGAAAACAAACAGTTACTCAAGGTTACTTGGCTCCATAGCGCGTCTGTGAAAGCTCAGCAGATGCTTCCTGACGGTTCTGCCACAGTCTCGGGGGAATAGGCATTGGGCCGCCGCCAGGCAGGTGATCCCTCCCGGCTCCAAGGACCTCCTGTGCTGCTGAGGATAATCCTTTTAACTTCGGCTTCTAAACATCCATCAAATCCCAGAGTGCCCTCACCTGCTGGAGAGACGGATAGAAAAACAAGGTATCAAGAAAACAAGTCAACGGAAAGCAGAGAGCTGACTGGAGCTCAGTTTGGACTCAGTGAAGCACAAATTATTTGCACTGAACTGGAACAACAAAACAAAAACTACAGATCATGTTTGGTAAAAAGAACGGAGACAGACCTGGAGATGGCAGAACAAGATTTAATAGGGAGAGAATCTGGGTCACGATCAAATTATAGGTAAGAGAAAAAGAGTGCAGCGCATCATAAACAGTCACCACCAATTATCAAATCGCTCCTCCAGTCCGTCAGCATATCTCGCCTGAGCCAGCAGACTACGGTGTAAGTTCAGTGACGCTAGCAGGTGAGTAGACAACCCACAGGGGGAGGACGGCGGGGGTGGGCTCTTAAAGGGCCTCAGTGTAATTAGGTTACATCTAATTAATCTGCCCGTAAAGCCACTGCGCGGTGATTCACATGATGAAAGTGGCTTTTATGTGATATTTTGTGCGAGCGTCCTGTGGAGCCCGTCACCAGAGAGTCAGGAATCAGAACCAGAGGTCATCGACCTGTTGATCGACCATTTAAAGGTCTGCACAGTGAGGGGGGAGACAGAGTCAGAGTGACAAGAGGATGGATCACTGCAAAGATTTTGGTGCAGAAGCTCAGCTAAGCCTCTCTTGTTGTAGCTGTACATACGTTGGCTGCGTTGTTTAATTGTACCTGGAGCAAATGAATATTTTACTTTACAACTTTATCCACTTGCACGTCAGTATTCTTCCAGTGCATTCTGTCAGGATTCCTGACTTTAGAGTATAAACTGATGTAAATGCATCAATGCAAGCAGCAGACATCAAGTTTTTTCGTGCAGGTTCGTGCAACATTTACATTTTAGAAATAGAGCAAATGAAGCAACACAAGGTGGATCTCCCACATTGTTGATGAGCGTGTTGCAAAGCCAAGAGGTTTCATATCACAGTATGTTGTTCCCTCTTATCTTTATAACCTCCGACCAGTGCGTCAAGTCTTGGGCACTGACCCTCCTGAGAAAAATGAAGATAATAATACCTGTATGATAAATCTGGAGCTACACCCAGCAACCAGATAGCTTAGCAATGGAAGCAGCCAGACCAACTCTATCCAGAGGGGAACAAAATCCACCTGCTATCACCTCTAAAGTTCACTAAATAACATCTTCTACCTTGATTAGTTTAATTAGAAGTGTAAACATGACAATTTGTGAATTTATTAGAGATTGTGTTTTCCCATATTGTCCCTTTGAACATCTATACTGATGTCTTTATTGTTTCAGTCAGGAACTCTTTAGTGAAAGAAACCTGGGACGTCCCTGTCCTCCCTGAATCGAGCCCAGAGAAGAACAAAGAACAGAGCGAGCCTCAGTGACACAGAGTTGACATTGATCGACAGACACAGGCGAAGCAAAGCGGCTTGATGGGAAACAGCAAAAGTAGGCAGCCTAAAGCAACTTAAATAGGCGACTTGAATGAGATTTGCCAATGATGCTTGAGCTGAGCCGTCAGCTGATAGGGGCTGGCTTATAGATTATGAGCTGAAGAGATGGGCTTGTGTGCCGAGCGCGACCCTGTGGCCTCCGTGAACTATACGTATCCAAGGTATCCAAAGTCCAGATTTTAGCAGCGTCAAAGTTGAAGTTTTAGTTTCTGATGATGTCTTATTTCTGACGCCCAGAGCAAAACGTGCACGCAGCCGCCACACAGAGACCGTAATCTCCCAGCGAGCTCCGCTGTCTGATACTTAAAGAACAACATTACTGGAGGTTTAGAAGACATGATACCTGACGGAGACACGTGGCATCGCACACGAGTCCAGAAGTTAACAAGCAACCATCCGACACCATGCGTTTCTCTAAGGTTCAGGTAGGTCTCATTGAACAAGGGCTGCATGAATCCTGTTCATCCAAACTTTTAAATTAGCCCCAATGCAACTTTACTGGAGGTGAAGAGAGACAAACAAACTCAGTTTCATGCAGCGATGCTGGGATTATGATGTTTATGCAGGAATGCAAAGAAAGATATTACGGTTGACGTTGGCCTCAAACTTAAATAAGTTATGCACGTTTTGTTCAGATTTTATTAAAACTCGGTATAATTCATCTTAGTTTTATGACTGACCAGTTTAAAGAAATAAAGAAAATTTTAAAATTACTGGTATTTATTTATTTTGAGCAGTAAAACCCACTTTGTGCCTTTTATACTATAACACATTATTCTAAAAATCTACATAAAACATACTAAATATGTGAAGGAGCTGATACTGTAAGAAAAATCCGTTTAACTTTGTGCACAAAGGACAATACTTTCATACGTGCAGCTTTTGTCATATTTCCCAAATGTCATCCTTATCTTTTCCTCCTTTTCTTTTTAAATATATTTTTTTATATTTCCAGCCTTTGAATGGTTTAAAGCACAGAGTGACTTCACACTAGACTCATGTTTCCCTCAGTGGACTCATAGCAGACTGTAGATCACCTCCTCCTCTACCTCCTCCTCCTCCTCCCCCTCCTCCTGCTCCTCTCTAGGGTGACAGACTAATAGGATTGGTTAGATTTAATGCTATTTAACGAGGGATTGGCTGAGGGGTCCTGGTTCTGCCACAGGAGCTCGCCCCCACCCACAAAGCCACGGCCATTGTTGTCACACGTGTCGCTGCAGACGAAGAACATGTGCGTGACATGCAGCCAACAGCCGGCATAAACACAAATGATTCCATTTTTCCATTTCTTTTACATAAACATAACACAGCTTATCCTTAACACTGCATTATGTTTTATTTCCTCAAATTGATTAGTTATCACAGCGAACACGTGTCCTCTCAAAAGGATTCTCCTGGAAAAACTGAATATGAGAGCTCATGTTTGTCGTGTTGTTAGTTTTTATTCCTAATTTCACATAATATTAATACTTAGAATAAAAATTCTTGCACATTTTGGAGACTGTAAAATGTGTAAGATTGCGATTGCACGTGATTCCACTTTCAGCCCCTTCCTAGGGTCGGCTGTTCAAGTTCAAGCTGTTCTCCCCACCGAGGGGTCTTGTCCTCCCTGCAGCTTAAAATATGCTCCTCCCCCTCCTCCTCCTCCCCCTCCCCCTCCTCCTCCTCCTGACGAGGCCGTGACCTCCCCTACACCTGCCTCATCATTGTCAGGTGCTCTGGCTGGACGCTGGAGGTGAGTCATGTCTGACTGAACGTGACCTGAGGTCTGGTGGTGCAGAACGTGTTGACATCATGTGTCAGAGCTAAAACTATTAAACACACTCAGGTGATGAACTGAAGTAGACGTCATGTTTCTTTCCCAAAGCTGTCACCACTGAACTCAAATATGCACTGAAAACTGACATAATTGGACTATCTATATTTGCACTGATATTGCCTCTATACTACCTCTACCACACTGTATGCTGCCCGCCACTTGGAACCAAGTATGTTTAAATTTGTCTGTCTGTGTACTGTAGTGGGTTTCGCATAGGTGTTTATAGTTATAGTTTTTATTTTATAGAACATTATTTATACATTGCGCTGTGTGCACTTTTAAAGAGCATTGTACTGTGTATAATGACAATAAGGCTTTCTATTCTATTGTATTCTATTGTATTCTATTCTATTCTATTCTATTCTATTCTAATATCTCACCACTGGTTGAGAGTGTTTTCACTTGGAGAGACAAACTTTCAAAGAGACACTTAGGGATCTTAGTATCACCTCACTGCAAGAAGGTTCTGGGTTAAAACCTGCATCCTGCAGGGTGCACCCCACCTTATGCCCAGCTGGGATAGGTTCCAGCCCCCATGACCCCTAAACAGGATTGGCGGTAATAGAGCAGGACCTGTTGGAGGAGTTTTTAGAAACAGCAGCGGTGTGCTTCGTTCCTCAGAGCACTAGTTAATACTTAAAAATAATAGTAAAACCATAAAAAATACAAATTCTGAGACTCTCTTGAGAGTATTCTCATCTTATGAGCAATGAACTGGTGTGAACTATTACATTATCTCATTTATTTAAGTTCTTGCCTTTCACAAATTACTAATTTTTTAAATTTAGGTTTGTTTTTAACACTCAGAACATCAGCAGCGAGGCTAAACAGACTTTTGCCTGAAGAAACGGAAGAGAATCCAAAATTAAAAGCTCATACGTCTAAACTTTTAGCGCCACTTTAAACTGTTATTTAAACCTCTCTGGTAAAAGCTGCACATTTATTTAGTCTTAAGCAGTAAAAGCCTGATTATGATTACAAAACCTCTTTAATTTGACTTCTGGGTGATGAGAAACAATCCCAAGTTGCATAAGTAGGCAAATTTTATTAGCATAATAAAGCGTTTTAGTTATTTAATAGCGTCCTCTTACGCGTGCATGCTCTCCATTATTAAACGTAGCCCTCAGTGTACGCGGGAGCAAAGCCTCAGAGTGCTCTAGTCTGCAAGAGAGAGTCATAAAAGTAATAAAAACTCTTTAATGTCCTGACAGCGCGTCGGCGTGTACGTCCTGATAAAAGGCCCCATCTGTCTGCATCAGAAAGAAGATATTAGAGGAAGCTCCGACAAAGTCTGATGTCAGATTTTTAATTATATTTCTGAATCCTGTTGAAGTTTGGAAACTTCTTTCCGAACACTGACTCTGAGAAGTTGTGTTTACTTGAAAGGATGTTTGAGAACATTTGCTAATGATGAAATCTTGGGGACCATCACCTGTAAGAATAAATTAATTTTGAGAGCGTTTGAGGCCTCTGGGACATTAAGTAGAAACAATGTGTTGGCTAAGAGCATAGACTGTATATAAATATGGACAATGGATTTCCACTTCCTTCCTTGCATTGGTCAAATTGACGCTATTTTCATGGGGATACCGACGGCACCATCTTGTGAGTTTGGAGCCAGAGTCTGATCAGTACGGTCTTAGGGTGGATCTGAGGGTGGAGCCACGATAACGATGCCCCGCCCACACTTCCTCCAGACTTCATTTAATTACAGTAATACTACGCTCTGCTCTACCTCCACCAGTTATAAGGAAATGTTGGATTATACACTGTACTTATTATAATTATTTTTTTATTAATTTTTTACAACTTTCTTCACCGAGCGGTTGGCATGGCAACTGGTAGTCTCCATTATGTCACATCCTGTTTCTATAGCGTCAAATAACTAAAACAAAACTTATCCAAGAAAACTGACACTTGAACATTCATCAACATTATAGTAACTACCTAAAATGACAGAACCCATCCTTGAAAATTTATTTTAGTGTTTTAGTTCGGTCCAAGTCCCGCACACTAACATGGAGGGGGTGGAGCTTATGACCTATACTGCAGCCAGACACCAGGGGGAGCTCTACTTGCTTTGGCTTCACTTCTTTATACAGTCTATGGTTAAGACATTTTAGAAGTTACAGGATGACTTTCTTTTCATCCCTTGTCATAAAAACCTTTTAGGTCTTTTAGGACTGAGGCTTTTCTTCGTTTTTAAAACCCCATCTACACTTTAAATCTATACAGCATTGGAATTAAATTATTATCTATCGGCAGGAGATTTCTCTTGTAGAAAAATGACCCTTCATGACTCTCTTGTCCTGCTGACTCTCATAATTGCTCCCCAGTCCGTCTGCAGTCAATCAATCAAGAGGCAGGGAGGTGAAATATGGCCTCATTAGATTTATTTCTTGTTTTACATTTCTATAACCAATCAAAAACATTCACTATGATGTGACAAAGCTCATTTTCTTCAACTTTAATCAGAATCTCCAGCAGAGATTTTTCATTTCCTACTTTTATAGCCCTGAATATGAGATGATAAAATATGTGAAACGCTTGGTTTAACCTGGTTATTGCACAATTTCACGCCCACCACTGACATCACTCTTAAGTTGCAGTTAAATCTGAATTCTGCTCTGTCTCGCAGCCACGGTTTCTTTTGCAGACGCAGCGAACACCACGGAGGACGATGACTCATGCGGCAGAGCTATCCGCCTTCCTGTCTCTGCAGAACAGACACGGGCTCAATTAAAATCAACTGAAAAAGGCTAAAGAAGAGTCGGTGATGGCCTTTTTGAACCCGAAGCCCGCCTCTCGCATCCACGCAGCAACGAGCAATTACAGTTTAGAGGTGGTCAGGTCAACAGCCCTCTACTGTGGAGCCACTAAGTGCCAGAGCGCCAAGAGGCTTTGTTTGACGCCGCATGGTTTTTAATTTAATACATTTTGATATAAGTCACTTAGTGTTTGGTCATTTTCCTGTGATTCAAACAGCAGCGTCAAACAAAAGACAAACTGTCATATTCACGGCAGATAAACTGGAGTAGATTCTGCATTTTTTAAGATCAGCCAGGTTGACATTATAAGTTAAGTTTAGTCCTAAATCCACTCTTCAGTGTTAAAATGTCTAAACAGAAATACACATATTTACAGAAATCCGTCTCGGTCTAATTCACCGGTTTAAGTTAACCAGAATTAGGGGCGTTGCTTATTTTGAGTGACAGATGGGTGTCCTCGGAGGTCGCTGCACCCTAGACATCACCTCATTTTTGTTTTTTTTTAAATTAACTGGGATTTAAGAAGAGTTGGGCACTGGCGACGTCCAGAGACGTCCGGGGGGGGGGTCCTTACAACCTAATCAGTCCAACTGGTGGGACGTCCTGTCTCCGTCTACTAGTACATATGATGTTGGATTTTTAACAAGCGTCTTGAATGTGTCTTGAATGACAGATATGCAGAGTTTGTGAATTATTTTAGAAGATCTGCAACAACTAATTCATTTTTGGGGATCTTTTTCAAGACGTCCACATATCTTCTATACTACATCACTGTCTCTTTTTCACATAAAGTAAATTATATCAAGGCAGGGGATACGTTTGCAGTCATGAAAACGTCCCAGCAGTGTTAAAGTGAATGCCGCTCCCACATCGTAGGTTGTAGCAGCAGCTCCCTGGGGTCAACAGGTTAACTCACCAGCTGAGTTTACAGTCTGACAGCTTCATCAGACCTTGGCGGGGGTCACCCTCGCCAGGCTGTCTGGAAAATACTCAGGATTCCCACGGAAAGCTCCTCGACTCAAGTGTCGAGAGTGAAAGTAATGTGACAATGCACCGGCTTAGCACAAGAGCTCACGGAGGCATCCCGCTGCAGGGAGCTCATGTTTCCAACCAAACCTCAGACCCGTCCCGTGTAAGAGGCAGTCCATCTTTGAGTACAAGACAGAAAGCAAACCCTCAGCAGTGTCGTAGATTTAGTTTTAAGAGGAAATTTGTCTCATCTGTCAGTGGTTGAGCGAGAGCAGGCGTCACGCTTTCCTGCAGGTGAAACTCTGATCTGAAAGGGCGATGGATCACCCTCACATTTTGTTTAAGCCGCTGGCGGCCTCGCTGCTAATGAAGAGGAGTCAAACCAAGGTCTCAGGGCTGCACGTGTGCCTCGAGCACATCAGCGCCACTCGGATCGGACCAAAACAAAAGGGAAGGAACTAAACAGGGTGAACGTGGAGGATGCTATTTGCTGCTTCCTGTTGTCCTCCGCGTCAAATTTGACCAGTTTTTGAATGTTTTTATATTACATAATTTACTATAAATGTGGTCTACTGCCTATGAATTGAGAAAAGTATGCAGTATCAAATAAATAACTGCAAAGAAGTTGGCTAATAATGTGTATCACAGAATTAGGTGATACATCATACTAGAGACTTGGGAGGCAAAAGCTACACGAAATATTTTCAGTGAAACATCACTTTTTGAACAAAATAAACCGAATTCTACTCAAAACACACTATCACCCCTCTTTAAGGCGCATACAGATCATCAGATTCAGGTTTAAAAAGTAAAAGCATGTATTTATGTGCACGTGTGAACATCAGAAGTTCAAACGTGCGAGTTCAGGGCGAGCCGCTGTCAAAGATTTTAGTTGCACGTGATGTAAAGCTCATCAACGCTGCACCGAAAATTAGAGACACATGCAGAGACCTTGGGGGGGGGG
>JASGAT010394825.1:0-48989 GCA_030220025.1 Chelon auratus | reverse complement strand
GAGTTCTATATCAGTTCTATATCACCATTTCTGTAATTGATACCTTAAAGTGCAGGCTATTAATATTCTGTGTTTGTCGTAGAGCTCTTTGAGCCCTGAGCTCACTAGTTCCTACAAAAGACATGCATCTTTATAAACAGGTTACAAACTGCAGCTTTGAGCCAGTTAAGACACACTGATGTTGCAGTGAATAGTTTATCACCAGGATATTCATAGTAATGAAGGTCACTGAATGGAGGAATTAGATATGTCAGGTTTAGCTACATAGGTAATCCTTCTTTGGACAACAGAATATTTGTTGTTGATGGTCTTTAATCAATAACATTAAAGTTTCCTTTTATTCAAAGTATTCTGATTCTGATTCTGATTCTGAAATGACTCAAACACCAACAGCACTCATTAAAGAAATGTGTTTCCAAGCTGCTGCCAATCAGTGTACTGTGTGACTAAAAAAGTGTGCTTGTGACACATTAGAGAAAGAGTAAACTGTTGGCTCAAAAAACTTTCCCAGCCTCTAAGCCTCATTCGTGTCCTCCAAGAGATCCCCAGTGATCAATATTAAAGAGGGGAAGGACAGAGTTCCACCAAAGGGCTCCATGGATAACTGCAGCCGTCCTCCCCACTGGAGCAACTCTGAAAGCCTTGAGTAATATTCCTGTAATTAGCTAACTATCCACACTGACTCTCCTGCACACAAGAGCTCCTGCACAAGTCCCCGACGACTCTGAGACCTCATCCCCGTAGATACGATGCAATCAGAAAACAGCAGCACAGGAGGCGCGAGGGGAGACAAGAAAAAAATCAACACATCAAAAAACAAACTTTGAACAATGACCCTGCTTCTCATGTGAAACTTTTTTTCCCCTTACACCTAGCATTTTTTCTACTGTCACAAGTATAAGGGGCAAGAGCGATGCATCCCTTTTTCCTCTTCCAAGGATAATGATTTACAAAATGCCTCTCATCAAAGAATTCATTAACAACGAACGTTAATTAAAAAATAAATGAGTAAACATCAATATAAAATCTCAGCACTGTGGAAGGGAATACATTATGCAGAGTAATGATGTTTGAAAGGGGCTTTAGCACCTCTGTGGGACTCTTTTAAACCCCTTACCTCTTAGGCAGTTGCTTATTTTGCAACTCTTTGTTGTTTAACAACAAAGAGAATGGGCTCTCATAATGTTATATTAATCAGCGGATTAATATTTCAATTTGATTTGCTTTATAGTTGAGGTGCTGTTGGCATTTCCATTTTCCCTCCATATGTGCAGCGATGTTAAGTGGTATCATTACCATTTTCTACCTGGGGGTTTCGGGGAGATAACAGGCACCAGTGATAGCTCTATTCGGTGGAGGGAGAGGGAGGTTTCTGGGGGGCGCTCATGCATTTTTAAAGGTCCGTGTTTGGTGTGCCTTCACATCCATTATTCTCAAATGTTGCATGCAAACAGCTGAGTCACGGCCTTTCCGCCCGCCACTGGACAATAAGAAACAATATATCCAAAAAGAGAGTGCCCAGTGTAAAGGTGTCTGCTGATGTACAGTCGGATATGATTTATTCATTCCAAATCAGGGTTGACAACCTTTGTTTTCTGCTGGAGTCTGCAGATGAAGGCAACTGATGTGGTATAATTAAACAGGACAGAGAAGAGAGACACTGTTGTGCTTTTCTGTGGTGCACATGGTTGGTTTGTCTGGGGTCATTCAGAACCACACAGACCTGATAATGTATTTTTTTTTTCATCTGATTTCAAATAAAATTTAAATAAAAGTACAGAGCTTTAGCAGCACATGGTGATCATTAAAGCTGCACTAATTTATTTTGTGTGTAATTGGTTAGTGAACTACACCTTGTGTACTATGTGTGCACTATCAACACCGATGTCACTGTCACCTCGGCACATTTGATTTCATGCTGGAAGAAAAGAGGTGAAACTCATTATTTATCTATCACTGCATCTATCCTGCTCTTCAACAGATCAGGTTAATTTATAGGAAGGGGAAGCTAAGATTACATCACTTCTTTCAACTTTTGGGTGTGTTCTTTGAAACTCTTGGATTACAGTCACCTCTACCAACGTCCAGGTCTGCTCAAGATGAGAGCCAACATAAAACTTTTTTTATTGACACATTTATGCTTAATTCATGGTGTAATTAAAACTGTATCAAATCATCAGTGACTACCATATGTACCGTGAAATACATATGGTAAAAAAAAAAAAGAACATGAACGTGACATCTGTGGTGTTACAGGTCAGATATGACCTGCCAAAAATATTGGTAGTTGCACACATCCTTGCATCATAAAAAATGTTTTAGTTTGCTGTGTGGATCAAATTTGACTCAATTTACACTCTCCTCCTAGATCCTGTAATGAGACTACAGCCGTCTTATGGGATGGTGTGTCAGACAGTATTTTCCGTGCTACCATGTCACTTCAGACATCCACTTTCATGTGTTGTCAAGAATTACCCACTTTGACAATCAGGAGACGAGAGATGGTCCCCGTGTAAATTACAAACTTGCTCTCAATCGAGATGTTTGGGACAAATGGGTAGAGCACTTGCCATACATATACTAACCAGGGCCTATATTTGCATTTGCAATTTTGAGCAAAACAAAGTTTGGTTTTGTGAAAAAGACTTTTTATACCCCTGTCCTAACATAAATATGTCCAGGTCAATTTTGATCCATAACAGATGTCACTATGGTTAATAATATTAAGTAAAACAAACAAAAAAAACACGAACACAAAAGACACGGGCAGCTTTCCAACACATTACAAGGGTTAAGTGTGTAGTTAGAAATGAAGCACATAATAATTCTGTATTTCAGCCCTCTTTTCAGTAAACAACAATACAGTTAAGCAGAATGATTGAATCAGAAAGGATACTCCTATCACGGACTGAAAGATTATGGCTGTGTGGCCCAGTTTTCCTGTTAGGGGAAAAACGATTTTGACATAAACAATCTCATATGTAAGCCTCTTGGTTTGTCCAGCTGAAATATACCCATTGTAAAAATAGGAACTTATAGTAACAAATTTTAAAAGAAATCTAATTTTTCTCATAAATCTTGGACCATTCGGGACTGCTGACACTTATTCATTTGTGAGTTTCAAGCAACTTTTATTTATTGTACTGGCTGCAATTTGTTCACACTAGCAGTAAAAAAGCACCAAGCTGCTACACATTTTTTAAGGTAAAAGTGACAAGTGTCAGCTTGTCACTTTTACCTACTACCTACTTACTTCTTTTTATTTATTTGTTTTCCTCTGATGCTGTGACTTGTCAACCAATAATGTGCTTCATCTGTTGCTGGCATTGCTGGCTGAGTCGGGGCTTTTGCTGCTCGTAGTGTGGATGCATCACTGGGGTAAGGGTCATGCTGAATGATCAGCAATAAAGGTCCACTGTGATGTTATCTTATATTTCCTGAGTCAGGGCCAAAATTAAGCACTGACAAAGGCAACAGCAATGGCCAGCTAACACATACACCGATCAGCCACAACAATAAAACCACTGAGAGGAGAAGTAAATAGCTTTGACTGTCTTGTAACAATGCAATGTTCTGCTGGACCTGCACTGGACCTGGCATTTGTGTGGATGTTACTTAAACATGTACCACCTACCTAGACCAGACCACATACCCCCACTCCATGACACAGGAGGAATTCTTATTTGCTGGGACGTTAGGAAGCTATGAAGAGCTACAAACTGACAGATCTCCCCAATCATGATGCTGATGAGATGGTGATCTTATTTAGATGATCTTATTATTGTAAACATATTTGAATCTTCAGATAAGCCGTAGATGAAAAGCAACAGAAGCATTCTCTGTGTCTTCTTGTCTCTGATGTTTTGTTCACTTTTTTCACCTCTGTTTCTCCTCTGGAGTTCTGGTTCTCTAAGCTGATCAGCCATCCAAAATCTTATTTGGTGACACGCTCCATTATCCATTCAGCATGCTGAATTAGCTGAAAGGCTGCAGACAGGGCTCTAACTGATGCTAATACAAAAACAAGGGCCACAGTGGCCTCACTGGCAAACGGACTGTTGGGTTGATGTATCACAACCCTAAACTAGCCAACAAAGTCCTAACTAGACAGAAGAGAAAAGACATGGTCTAGTCTGGACTAATTAAAATTTGGAGACAAAAAAAAACGCAGCTCAGCCCAACTATCCTAAAAGTCCATCCTCTACAGCTAAACATGCTAAACCTGTATGATCAGTGTCAGCTCTGCTTTACTCCTCATCCCCCAGCTAATCACATCCTATCAGCAGTAGACATCTTTAAGAAAACAGACAAGCAATTAGGACATGGATTATTTGTCATAAACATCATTCACAGCCATGCAAATGTAACATAATTGCCCAGCAGACCTTGAGTGACAAGTCATTAGATGATTGTTCACAACGGTTGATTACAATATGACAAGCGTATCTCACTGGATACATAACTGGAGGAAAGTGTTGATCACTTTTGGAAGCCTCTGCTCATCAGATCCAAACCTTCAATAAACAGTCGTATCACTATAGAATTATATATTGGCTGTTTTTCAGTTCATTTAGCAACATTCCATTGTGGCACACAGATTGACAGCTTAGAGACCAAACCAAACTGTGAATATGGAGCAAAACCAAAAACTTCATAGAAAACACTTAAAAACCTGAACTAGACTTGAATAGATTTAACTTTCTTGTCATTCTGTAATGAGTCTGCTTTAAAGCTAAGCCACACTAGCAAATATATCAAGTCCAAGCAGTAATGCAGGTTTACGACAGTTTCAACTGTGTGGCTGCAGGAAGAAGCAGGTGTGGATGGACTTTGAACAGGGCTGTTGCTTTGAATAAGAATGGAACAGGACGACATAACACACATTCTTTGTTACCAACTTTCTTCATAGAATTTTGTATTTATTTCTACAATTATTTTTTTCATGGACAAATTTGTGACGCAAACGAAATCCGTAGATTATTGATTATCTTTCACTGGTTTGTTGAACTGAAATGTTTCCGCTGTAAAAGTAGATTTAAATCGAATACGAAATAGCTTCTGTTTTCTTACAACCAAGTTGTTTCAAGAGTAAATCTATACACGTACGTTTTATGTCCTGGGGAACATTGAAATTGCAGCTATGGATTCCAGATTTATCCAAAATAGCTTCGGGGTGACTAAGTAGAATGCCTGCTTGTGACAGACAGTTTGATGTCTGTGGTTCAGCTTTACACAAAAAGAGACCAGCAGCAATGTGGAGAAGAGACAAAGGATGTTAATGAAATTTAGTGAGATGTAGAGATCATAAGTGAAAAGTAAACATGATTATGTTGGGTGGGTACCAAGTTGAACTAATCTCAGCTTTGAGGCCAGAGGACCAATGGGACCATCTGATTGATGGACATACAATGCAAACACACATACGGAAACAACATCCATGACTTTGGTTCCTACCACAAATTCACCATGCCATTAGAAGCCTTAGAGCTTTCAACTATAAACTTGCTTTTTACTGAATGATCTGAGAACATTCCATTAGCTTTATTGTTGTCTAACAAACTCTCATCCTGTCCTGTACCTTGCAGACAGAGAGTCAAAAATGTCATTACAAATGTCAACTGATGATTGACACCTACAGTCAGTGGTTGACAGTCAGTCTGGCTCTGGTGTGTCACGTTGCATCACTCCCACCCACTACACATACCCGGTACCAGCACCTTATGCTAGCGACTAGCTTTCCAGCTATGATCTGTATTTTATACCAATAATAAAACTAAAATACTTAAAATACTAAAATGGAGATCAAAATGAAGGTCAAATATTATTGGGCCACTCCATATTTTCAAGCTTGCCATCTTGTTCTTTTTTCCTAAGGTTGTTCTGGCATAGGTTGGGCTTAAGTTTGAAAGATGAACCCCAGACCAACTAGAAGCATTCCAGAGGCTACTGTGTGGTGCTGCGGAATGCTGTGGTAGCTGTTTCGGTTCAGGGTGTACAAGACACCGACCCTGGATCCAGCAGAACAGCCCCAGACCATCACGCTTCCTCCTCCATGTTTGACAGTTGATGTAACACTCTGAGGAACCAGACTTTCATGTATAAAAATTCCAATTTTTGATTCATCAATCCATAACACCACCTTCCAATCTTCAGTAGTCCATTTGTGTTTCATGGACCAGCGAAGCCTCTTCTTTTTTTATTCTGACATCTTAGCAATGGCTTTCTTGCTTCAACTCGTCCTGTCAAACCTGCAGCTCGAAGTCTTCTCTTCACAGCTGAAACTGAGACTTGCTTACTACGACCACTATTAAGCTGGGCTTGAAACTCAACTTGTCCTCTGATTTTGTTGTGGCTTTGGGTCTACCAGACCTCTTCCTATAAGATTTCCCCCCAGTTTCTGAGGGACTTTTTGTGGTGTAGGAAACTGTACACACTGATACTTTGACTTTCTTCACAATTTCTCTATAGGAAAGACCAACATTTTTAAGTGATTCTGTCTTTCCTCCATTGTTAATCACATCTTTACATATTGTATAGTATTGTAATCTAAAGCTGAGAATTTCCAGTATCTTAATTGGTCGAATGAGCATTTCTCATTCAGAAAGTGTGGATTCCAACTTTAAATCATCCTAAAAGTAGACAAAAGTTGACAAAAATCTAATCATTAATATTTTGGCATATGCTTCTTTTTTCAATGACTTTTAAGTTAATATTGACCAATAAAAACCTCCATAATATAAATGCAGACACAGCAGTGAAATATTTTGTGTCATATAGTATTTAAGCAAGAAAGCTTGTAGTAAAGTAATTAAGTTGCCGATTTATTTGCGTCTTTTGTGCGGACGGCTGGTTTTTAATTTTTTGATAGTGTTGTAAAAGCCAAAAGAGGTGTGTGTTGACTGATGCCATTCATTTGTATTTATTGACACAAATTGTTTTTTGGTTATTTTCCTTTTAGAATGATTAGTGTTCTTTAAAGGACTGATCAGGGTCATAGTACATGCAGTGCCATCCTCTAATAAAACAGAGATGATTCCCAATTTCCACGGTGACCCCTGTGTCTACATCTGTGAACTGGTACCCGTGTGCGTCTACATGAGCATACTTACACTCCTGTTAACGTGTTTGTCTGTGTATGAGCACGTGCACTCCTGCCCTTCATAATCAGGGGTCTGAAAGAGCTCCCACTCTACCAGTGAATTGCTCACAGCTGTGGGCCCCTTATCGCGCTGGCAACCTCGGCCCTGTCATCGAGCGTCCGCCTATCTGACCTGCTAATTTGGTGCATATGTAAGTGCTCTTAAAGTGGCGGGCCTTTTGACATGCCACAAACAGCAGCTGTGGCAGCTGCCCCGAAGGAAAGCTTTATTTAATTCAATTACATCTTTTGGAGATATGTAAACGAGGAGCCGAGGGGCTGGGAGGGGTGGGACAGAGGAGGAGGAGGAAGAGGAGGGGGAGGCAAAGGTGGATTGAAGGGGAGGAGAGGGGAGGACAGGACGTAGTGTGCTCTCCCTTCACTATACTACCTATGCTCCATGCACCCCTCCACTTCCCCATGCACCCAGAAGACACGTTACCCTGCTTGATCTCCAATCGCCTCCTTTCCATCTTGAAACCCAACAGTGTCAAGGCCCAGGTGGCTCAATGGGCAAATGATTGGGTGAGTAACTGTTACAAAAAAAAACCCTTAACTCGCCTCCTCTCCCATCTCAGACCCCCTTCACTTACCCCCCACTTCTCACTGTCTCTCCAGCAGAGGGGGGGTTAATCAGGGTCAGGATCCTCTGCCACACTGATCAGTACGTCTCAACCCCCGGGCAGCCCTGCAATTAATGCGCCGTTGAAAGGGAGCGAAAATATTCACCATCTGGCAATTAGGGCTCATAGGCTCCCTCTTTCTGTCTCTCCTCCTCTTCTTTGCCTCTATGGGCTTTAAATGCAATTGTGATCTTACTCCCATCCAGTTCCAGTGCCTCACACTGGCCTAAGGCCCACTTGCCGCTCCCAGGGCCTATATAGGAATGAACGAATGCAGGATCGCAATCCAGGGCAATTCAGAAATCCCTCTCAGTCCTAAAATGGAGATGTAATAACGACTCTTCTTCATCCCATCTCTTGCTCTTCCAGCCCCAGCTGCTGCTGGCCTGAAAAGGGGCTTGAAAGAGACTGGTGTCATCATGATCAAATTAACTCTTTCTCTCTGGATGGGAGCAAAGGTTGTCAATGGTACTGTCGTCTATCGTTTTTTTTTTTTTTTTTAACACATCAATGATGATATGATTAGTCATTTTGTTGCTAACAATGGCCGCCAAATGTGTGTGAATGCCCTTTCCTGTTAAAGAGGATCGGAGGGGCTGTTGAAAGACACTGATTTTGAGAGAAGTCAGATATCTGTCTTTTTCCCCCCTCCCTCTGCCACACACTCATTGTGAAATTCAAATCTGGGCATGACAAATAGGGTGATTACGTTTACCATTGATCTGGCTAGTTTTGAGTTGCAAATGTGCAACCTCGACATTTGGCTAGTGTGAATCAAGGTCTCCAGGACAAAGGGGAAGCAAATTTTAGGAAGTGGTAGGTCGCAGATATCACACACAGACAGCTGGGAGAGATGCTGCAAAGGAGAGGAGGCCAAGAGGCTTTTCCTATTGATTCAGAAATTTTTATTTTTATAAAACCAAGATGAAAGGAAGTTTCAAACATTCAATCAAAAGAGGAAAGTAAGAAAATAAATTGTCTATCATGCACTTGTAAGGTAAGCATTCATGGAATCAACAAGAAACCCCTTCAATGCCTCCCCTTGATCCGCTGACCCGATCTCCCCCGTCTTTAATTGCTACCACCATCCCTACAGCAAGCCACCGCCATTGTGCTTTCCTGTAAAGCGATAATTACACATCTTGAATTATTAACAGTCATTATCAAAGCTTGCGCTTAACTTGTTTTGTTGTAGTGTACGGTTCCTGTGATCTCAGGCAGTCATTACTTATTAACCAACTGGATGCTTTTCCCCCAAGTTGCCGTGTGTTGATGCATGGCGTTAATGACGCACTCATCCTGTTTGCCCCCGTTTCAGCTCCAGCTAAACAGCAAAAATAATATTGAGGTTATACTGGGGGGGGGTCACAAAAATTACTATTTATTGGACCTAGATGAAATCATTATCATAAATGGAAATTAATTAAACCAGTAACTTCAATTGACTGTTTACATAGTCAAGGAGTGTTTTTTTGTCTCAGGCTGATCAGCGGTGTTTCTTCAGGGAGGTGCTTTTTTTTTGTCTCAGGCTGATCAGCGGTGTTTCTTCAGGGAGGTGCCCATTTATGAATGAACCCAAGCAGATGACCAGGCAGTGCATCAGTTCATTCATAAAGGTTTCATAAGTTTTTTGTTGTTGTTCCAAAACATGCAGTACACAAAATGGAACAAAACTAAGTCCTGAGGTCCAGTCACAGCACAATAGAAAACAAGAGGATAAATAATAAATCTAACAAGATCAGTAAACTAAATAAAGCGCCTCAATAATAATCAATAAGCGGCTTCCTCTGTGCAGACAGACTGAACGTCTTTAAATATTGGTAAACGGCTAAAATAACCAACAATGTGTCATTGTCCACATATACTTATGAACCTAAATCTTAATTAATATTAACACTAGCTAAACAATTAAAATAGCTGCAAGTACTGTATAGCTGCTGAAATATTTCGAACACCTAAAAGTAATGGGTCCATTGTTGAAAGATGTGTTATTGACTCAAAACAAACTAAGGTAGACACAAACAGATTTAAATCACATCAATAATTGTAGATAGATAGATAATAGAGACAGACAACCATTCTCACTCACACCTACGGCCAATTTAGAATCACCAATGAACCTAACCAGCATGTCTTTGGATGGTGGGAGGAAGCTGGAGAACCTGGAGAGAACCCACACAGGCACAGGGAGAACATGCAAACTCCACACAGAAAGGACCAGTCGGCCCATGGATTCTTCTCGCTGTGAGGCATCAGTGCTAACCACCTCGCCACTGTGCCATAATACCTTGTATAAAATTAATTCAAAGGAACATCTTTGGAATATGATGAGTGTCATCAAGGAAGGGTTTGGCAACTGATGTTTTAGTGGCAATGCAATACAATTTACTCAGATATGCAGATTGTAAACAACCTAATATTACTCTCTGAATAATATGCAATAAATCAAGTCCAAACAGAATAACTGAGAAGTGACATAATTGTAAAATGTGTGTATGACTTGCAGTGTATTGTCTGATAAAGTTAAGAGACAAGTCCATTTGTCTATGTTTCATTTTGTTTTTTTAATACACTATGACCTGAATGACTGAGAACCTTCACTGAGGAACACTTTGCATTTTTACACTTTGCATCCACATTTAAGCATCATGTTGAAAACAGACTTGTAAAAGCTGCAGGGCTGTCTTTACATTTTCATAAACTTTCAGAACTTTAATTTGATTACACATAAACCTCTAAAAACCTCTCAAAACTCGATTAAAAGATCGAGTCAGAGTTAAAGCAAGTGAAATGGATAAAAACAGGCAGTCACAAAGCAGGCCTTTAAGTTAAATTTGGTTCCTCAGATGATTCTTTGCTGGAAAGTGCTCCTAAAATACCTTGAGTGACCTTCAAAAACAACCTCCTGCCTCTTAACTCTGCCCCATCCAAATGGAATCGGAGTATGGAAATAGAAAGACAAACACTGAGGGCAGAAACTGTGACAGACAACTGTGACCCGAGTGCTGTATTTTCTGATCTCTCTCTGTACAGAGACACCTCCTGGAGAAAAACAGAACATAGCACATATCAAGACAACAACTCAGGTCTGAGGGAGCTTTCATAAGCTCCTAAACAAATCACAAACAGCTCGACCACACACGCTGAAAGGGGGCGGGTGCTTTTTTGCACATGCAAATGTGGTGTTCGTGTGAGTGGCATGCCAAACTGCAGCCATGCAGAGAGGAAGAGAGACCTCCACCCACCGAACACCACAGAACCCCAGCACACATCCAGTTTGTTCTCCTTTTGTTATCCCTTGCAATCTTTTGTTGCTCTGTAGGTTGTAGTTTAGAGGTCACTTGTTATCAGTAGCAAACAAGTTTTAAATATTAATAAAAGTGCTGTAGGTTTAACAGTGTCAACATATTCATGTAGTCAGGTAGGAAAGCATTCATTTATTGTCTATTTTGACAGATTTACTCTATTACCGATACTGATTTGTCAGTATGTAATGAGTCAAAGTGGAGATGATTCAACAAAATTTGTAATTCATTGTTTGCTGTTTAATGTATCTGGACAATTCTTCTCAAAAAAAAAAAAAAATCTCACTGCAAGGTCCATTTACTATTTTATTATTGTTATTTTTTTAACCAAACACAAGATGTCCTTAATGTAAATAATTCTTTAAAATGAACTGCTTTCTACACTTTATATATGTTGACATTCAAAACATTACTAATGATATGGAAATATATATTTCATTTCATATTTAGTAGCTGTCAAATAAATGTAGTGTAATAAAATTTACAATATAGGAGAACTGGGTTGCATAACATGGAAATAAATAAAATGGAAATAAATAAATGTGGCTTCCACCACTACTGACCAGTAGTTTGTAGGTATGATTAATGTTTGTAATGTTTTCCACAGTAAATTATGTCATATGTTATTTAACCAAGCCAAGTTTTTTTTAAATGTTATGTCTACTTTTCTTCTTTGAGGCTTCTTTTTATTCACTGTGTCCGTGCTTTGTTTGCGCTCAAATTACTACATTGCTTTTCTTTTTCTTTTTTACTTTATTACCTCCTCTTTTCTTCTCATCTAACCTCTTCACATTATTTCTTTTTCCATCTCAGGACTTTCTTCTACTCATTCTTCATCAAACTGATCTTTCATTTCTAAAATTCACTCCCCTCTCTCTCTCTCTCTCTCTCTCTCTCTCTCTCTCTCTCTCTCTCTCTCTCCCTGCGCTGAACAAATGGGTAATAAGCGCCACTTTGTACCTCTCTCCTCTTTCAGATCCAGAGTGAAGAGTCTGATTAAATAATCATTGGAGGAGCGGTGTGCGTGCGGCTTTCCCCCTACTCCTCACCTTGGGGACATATTGTCCCCTGTCACTGAAACCTCGGGGACAGAAGGCTCCGCCGTGGGGAGGCTCAGTGGGGGAGCAAGGAGCTGATGAAACGAAGATCGGGTAATGAAGGCATGGCCCATGGCTTCCGTGGCTCTGCCATATGTTTCACCAAATGCAAATTGCCCCCAATTCAAACAACTTTTTCATCTTGATATATGCAAATGTGTTTATAAATACTGGCTTATAAATATAGCATTACAGTTTGTATGGAGGGAGCTTTGAATCGTTTTCTCCCTTGCCCTGCCGTTGATATGTGCGGCAGCTAAGCAGTGTGACAGGCTTTAACGAACAGACTCGTACCTGGCAGAGGCTAATGGCGTCCTCGGGGGGACAAGAAGTAAGGTGGTGTCCAGCAAGCCAATGAGAGTGGCCCCAATGAACGCCTCATCCCACTAACATGATCCCAGTTATCACAGGAGCCAATGATATATCAAGAGAGAGTGTGATTGCAAATGAGTGCAGGAAGTGAGGTGGCCATAAGTTTGAACTTTTGACATTTTGAATTCACTTTTTAATGTTTAATGTAATTTAGGCTTTCAGATAACACTCAACAGTCACAGTACATATTGAAACATTTGCTGCTGACACAAAATACATATATATAAAAAATACCAGGATTAACTGACAAAAAGTTTGTGGGGGGACATGTGGGGTAACAACACTTATTAGCTTAGCGGTGCGTGCGTGTGTGTGTCGCTCAGAGCAATGAACCCAAAACACCAACATCAAAGAGGCAAAATGTTAAATAATGATAAAGCCTTGATTGCAGTCTAATTAACTTGATTGAGCTACCCAAGAGCTAAACAGCTTCTATATTTCTATTCTGACCTGGAAAAATCTTTGACACATCTTCATCCTACAGAGGAGAGTCATTTTTTTTAATCTCATTTAACATACGGATTATCATTACACCCAGGTCATGTGATATCCATAGGCCTCCTGCACCTCTGTTGCTCAGGCCTCACGAGGACAGCTGATGGTGTTTAGTCACTCCGGGTCGGGGGTGCCGTCAGGTGTCATTCGCTGCAGAGCTGATCAGATTGTCACAGTCCCGCTGCTTCCCTCGGAAACGGCACCTGAGTCTGTGCCTGTGCCAACATCTTCATCATCACCCGCAGAAACAGCAGCTGGCAGCTCTGGACCGGGCCGCTTGGCTGACACAGGCCAAGTGGGTCAGACCTCACTGAAAGCGTGGAGACAATCAACAACAAGGCCTGTTGTTGTTGTAAAAATGTGGTGCATTATGGGAGGAGTGAATTCTGCACACTCAACGTAGAAAAGGTTTCTTAAGTGGCATGTACGCTCAAAATATAACAAAACATGCAGAATTTATCACAAGGTCAATTTAGCAGCCATTCTGGTGCTAATTGGATGCACAATTGTCATCAAATTTCACATGTTGAACTTTGCATTCTATTTCCTTTTGCCAATGTGTGAATAAAAGTTGAGGTCCAGCATGTTAGATTTCATCAAAAGTGGACCCAATTGCAGACGTTCAAACATAAAGCCCAGCAAGTGAACAGTTTAATAAAAAGGAAAAACACAAGATGGAGAAGATGGCAGAATTCCTAGACAGCTGAAGGCAGATAGTAGTGGTTCTATAGACTGGAGAACGGGACTGAATGCAGAGGTTGGTAAAAGTTTATTAAATCTCATCCAAGCAAACTGTGGACAAAGAAAAAAACGAGGAGTCAAAAAAAGTCAAGTAGCAGGCAAGCACTACAAAAATCCAACAAATTTCAAAGGCACTGTCATGTAATCATCACTGAATGAGACAGAACGAGCTGGCAAAGCTGGACTGAGACCAGGGGCCTCATGTACAAAGACTTGCGTGCATTTCCTACTGAAACGTGTCGCACGCTCAGATCTAGAAGCACATTTCCTTTGTATATCCCAATCGACTTGGAATTGAGCTCACATGTTGTACCTAACCCTTCCCTGTCCATGCCCCCTTTTAAATATGCAAATTATATTTAAATTGACCCTGCACCTGAGATTCCCCTCTCTGCACGATCAGAAAATGAAAATGAGAATGAGTAAGACTGGAAAAAATAAGAACTTCACAGAAAGTGAATTGGAGACGCTACTCATTGGAGTTGAGGTGCGCAAAAATGTACTCTTTGGTACACTGTCCTTCACGGGCCACAGTGTTGGTTAATTGCATTTGCACATCACATATGATCTGGACATTGATCGAATGTAAATGTTTCATCATGTGATAGCGCTTTTATAGCAATGTGTGTGCAGTAGATAGCTCCGATTACATTCGGAAAACCAGCTCTCACTGCAAATTGCGCTTTAATGTTGACCTGTTCAGATGCATTATGGGAATTTGATATACCTGGCTGACATGCGGATAATTCCATCCCGCGCGGCTGGCATGGCTCTGCTCAGGGTCGACCGGCACAGTCCCGATCGGTCGGACTAATTGTTTTCACATTTATTTATTATGACAGTTTCCCAGCATCACCTCTGAGTTTCGCCAAAGGATCAACAGCTGTAGAAGCCAGCATACGCCAGCCATGAGGCTGGCTTGAGGCACGGATAAGTTCGCGGTTATTTCACTCTTGATACATCAAGAATGTATGGAACATTTTTGTGCGCACGCACCCTTCGTACATGTTATGTTATGCAGGCTTGATGAGTAGATGGGTTGCAGGTGAGTTCAAGAAAGAGGGAGCTGCCCACGGATTAGCTGATAGAGAAAACACAAGGAGGGAGAGCAGAATACAGAACCCTGACAGTACACAAAAGGACCAATGAACCTACTTCCAACTTTAAGCGTTCGGTTTGACCATTAGTTTAAGGGTGGAAACCAGAAAAGAGAGGCTGACTGTGGCTCCAAGGCCAGTGCAAAATGCATTCCAGACTTGGGATTGGTCAGACATTATCTCGGAGGGTATACCTTGAATCCTGAAAATATGCTGGACAAAGAGGTCACCAGTCTCCCAGGCAGTGGGAAGTTTGGGGAGGGCTATGAAATATGCCATTTTAGAAAATCTGTCCACTGTGGTAAGAACAACAGAGTGGGACCTAGGAGTAGGTACAACTAAGGGGAGGAACTGACCAGAAGGGGAGCTGTGGGAGGCTTTGCTTTGGGTGCTGCAAACAGAAATGAATTCTCTTGTGTCCGCCGTCATAGAAGGCCACCAAAAATGGCGACAAAGGAGGGACAGAGTTCTGTAGGTTCCAGGATGACAGAATAAACAAGAAAAGAGGGAGCACTGGATGACCTTGGGGCAAACTGATTGGGGAACATAGAGCTTGCTGGTAGGACCTGTGATAAGATCTGGCTCTTCAGCCAGAGCAAAACGCTCAGTCAGTCTGCCAGGAGAGTGCTCCAACCATGCAGGAAGCCGCTAGAATGGTGTCAAGAGAAGTCAAGTTGGCATCGGAGTCAAACCGTCGGGAAAGGTCATCTGGCTTGACGTTTTTGGAACAAGTCTGATATATGATAATGAACTTAAAACGACCAAAGAAATGAGCGCAACAGGCCTGTCAAGAATTTAATCTTCAGGATGACTGCAGATAAGCCAAATTCTTCTGGTCAGTCCACACCACAAAGCACTGCTCCTCTTAATCTGGCCAGTGCCTCCATTCCTCCAAGGCCAACTTCACTGTTAGAAGTTCCCCGTTGCCCATATCATAGTTGCACTCAGCCTGGGAGAACTGCTGTGAAAAGAAGGCACAGGCATGCAGCCTGTGATCTGCACTGGAACGCTGTGAGAGGATGGCCCCTACCCCCACCTCAGAGGCATCCACCTCAGCCACAAACTGGAGAGCTAGATCTGGTTGAATATGGATCAGAAGAGAAGTGCCTCTTGAACTGGGTAAAGCCTGTTCTACCTCAGATTTTCACTGAAAGGAAACTAATAGAGGTTAAATCTGGTAAGTGGTGCAACTACAGAAATGTAACTCTTGATGAACCAACGATAGAAACTGGGAAACCACAAAACCTCCATTAACTGTTTCCTTTTGGACGAGGTTGACCAATCCACTATGGTCGGCACCTTGCTGGGATCAGCTTGAATCTGACCCTCTTTGACAATATATCCTAGGAAAGTGACAGAATTGGCATGAAACTCACATACAGTCTGTTTTCCAAGAGTCTTTGTAGGAGAAGAAGAAGCCCTGTTTTTATCAGCCAGATAAACAAAAACAAAATGGTTTGAACATCATTCACTAAGGCTTGGAACACGACTGAAGCATTTGTCAGACCAAAACCATTATATTAGGCATAACCTGATATCGATCAAGAGGGGTATCGAAGGTGGTCTTACACTTATCCCCCTCAGAAATTCTGACCAAATGATAGACGTTGCATAGATCCAACTTGGTGAAGACAGATGCAACATGCAGAAACTCAAAAGCAGAGGAGATCAAGGGCAAAGGGTATTTATTTTCAATGTTTTTTTTTAATTTAGGCCACAATAGTCAATACAGAGCCTAAGGGACTTTTTTCTCATCGACCCCCAGAGGTGATGAAGAGGGCCAGCCTTTAGGTAGTCTGGCATGTATGTTTCCATGGCCTCCCGCTCAGGCCAGGACAGGCTGTAAAGCCAACCAGAGGTCAGGGAGGCACCAGGTAACGGGTTAATAGCACAGTCATAGGGTCTATGAAGAGGAAGTGACGAGGCGTCATCTTTACTGAAGACCTCACCTACGTTTTGAAAATCAGCTGGCACCACTGCGATGAGTAGATTGATGAGTAGATGTGTTGCATTTGAGTTCAATCAATCAGGGAAGAGGGGTGGAGAAAGAGAGAGCCGCCCAGGGATTAGCTAACAGAGAAAACTCAGGGAGCAGAATACAGAACCCTGACACAGTGTTCATCCTTGACCTCAGAAAGAACAGCTGTTCTAGCACTCATAATGACAGTGTTTCCTCTGCTAATGTTATAAGCAATAGAAGAGTTCAGGGTGTAAACAAATATAACTCCTGGTTCTGTTTAAGACACTGTGAGACATTTGTCAACTGTTGTGTGCAAAGGAAGAAAGAAAACTATTTGTTTTTCATTAAGACACAAACAGCTGTTTCCTAGGTTCAGTGTTTTGTTAAGCCAACCATCCAACCTTGCATCCTCCCTCTTATTAAGTAGCTTTAATCACTTTCCTGGACTTCTTTATCTGTATCCTTACCGTAATGTCATCATTATTATGTCCATTAGAAGTCATTCACTTGAACGTACTGTATGTCTTTTTGGAGGTCATTACTCAATGGCCAGAGTCTCACACAACTATTAGAGGTTGTTTAACAATAAAATTTAATTATCTTTATTTCATCAGTAGATCATCAGCATTGGGCTGATATGCATGATTTGTTGGGTTATATATTGAGAATGAATAGACCTATGGAACTAACTTGCTCATGGCTGGAGATGGTGTTGTCTAATTCCATCAGTTCTGACCAAGAGGACATGATATAAGATTCTCAGACCATTTGCTGCATGTCATTCCCGTTTTATTGCTCCACTGTCCCTTAAAGTTGCCAAAAAGAAGCCTTTAAAAAACAAAGACAGGCATATAAGAGGAGCTCAGTCAGTAGTTAACAGCTAACTTCCTTCTCACATCATCTCACGCACAGACCATCCAGCTGACCGAGACCTGCATGACTCCACCAGTCTTCAGGTCTTGACAGATGAGTTGTGCTGGTTACTGTAACCTCCAGGTTCTCAGTCAGCTCATTAGCCCGAGTGCTCTGCTGCTAATTCAGGGGGGTTACAAACTGGATGCTAATTAATCACAGACGGAGACGACCTGGCATGGAACTGCAGACAAAGCAGTGATGAAGGCTGCTGCTGCCGTGCAGGCGTCACACTCAGGTGTAGTTTGTGAGAGAAAGCGGCACCATAAGGGTTACTGTGTGTACACTGCGGTAGAAAAAATGACAAAGTAAACAAAGAAGGCAGTGAAACAACTGTGTGATCACAGGGAGCGTATAGGCAAGCTAGTTAAAAAGGGTGTGATTGAAGCTTTTAATTGGCCTTACGAGAAAGTAAAGCTGTGAAAAGGATCAACTAATAAAGATGAAGTCACATTTTGTCAAGTTTTCAGGAGTACGTTTGACTTTTTTGTGTCTAAAAATATATGGCTATCATGCACAAAAGAACAAAAGAGCTACTGTAGTTTTAAAACAGTAAAGCTATATACACCATATTATATCACCGTGATTACATAAGAAGAGGATATTGTCCCTTAATCTTATGTTAGAAAGTACATGACATGTTACATGGATCATATGTATTTCAGGGTCACTACATCTGGTGTTGTACAGTTGTGTTACCACAGAAAATAGAACATTCCTGTTTAACCACATTTTATCCATCAGTTATTTGTTCTGACCACATGTGACAGCAGAAAGCACTGACATATTCTCAGCTGAGGTGGTAGAACATTATGACCACTGACAGTAGAAGTAAATAATATTGACTGCCTTGTGACAATGCAGGACCTAGTATTCGTGTGGATGTTACTTAGACATGTAGCACCCACCTAGACCAGACCAGGCACCCCCACCCCATAGCAATGACACTCCTTGATGGCAGCAGCCATCCTCAGCAGGATGCAGCCTGACACAGACACACAAAAACAGTTTAGGAACAACTCAACAACATGAAAAACAGCACAAGGCTTGATCTGGCCTCCAAATTCACTAGACTCCAAACTGATCAAGTATCTGTGTGATGATACTTGATCAGTTTGATCTGTGCGATGATGATCCACAGAGGCCCCTTCTCTCAACCCATAGGACCCAAAGGCCCCCACCAACAACATTCTGTTGCCAGACACCACAGGACACCCTCAGAAGGCCTGTGTACTTTCTCTGATGAGTCACAACTGTTTTGGAGGCACAAGGGAGACCTACACTATATTAGGAAGGTGGTCATAATGTTGTGCCTGATCTTGTATTTACATTAGTGCGTTGGTGCACTGGACATTTAAGGGCAATATTCACTCTTTTTTTCTTAACTGTCTCTTTAGCTGTCATGTCAAACACATTGGATTGTGTCAATGGCTTGCGGCCTTTGATGCTAGAAGTTACACACTTATTCTGAAGTCATTAAAACAGACTATTTAAATCACTCGACAGATTTCAAGTTAACATACTTTTGGCAAATATACTGAACCACCATTAAAAAAAAGCCAGTCTGGAGCTGCACACAGGGATAAAGATAAAACATACTGGATAAATGTCCTCTGGTCTAATGAAACTAAAATGTAACTGGCCATCACTATGTCTAAAAGAATAAGTAGAACGTAATAAGTAGAAGCCAAAGAATACCATCCCAACAGTGATGCAATAATGATCTTTGCTGATTGGCTGGGTGAAAACTACATGCTTCTAAACCTCACTGAGAGGCACTGGGATGCAATTTAAAATGTATGTAGAATTTATCAAATATGGTTCCTTGCCCCATAAAAGGTTAAAGCACATTTCAAGACATTAGCCAGGATATTAAAGCTTGTTTGCAAATGGATTTACGAATAGAGAAATTCTTCCAAAGTTGTCTCAGAAAGGACAATAAAGTTGAGATATTGGTGTGGACATTTCACAGGCCTGACCTTCAATTGCTGCAACCTATTGCAATAAACTTGAGGAAGGCTACCATGAAATATTTCACCAAATAAAAAAAAAAAAAAATGTAAAGGCAACCAAATACTAAGTGCATGTACACTTCTGGAGAGAGACAGACTGATTTCAGTTTTATTTCTATTATTGTGACATTTTGCATTCTTAAAATGTATAATTTAAATCTATTTGGCTAAAGTGTATGAAAACTTCTGACTTCACCCGTGCAGTTCTGCAATGATACACTGAAAGACACTAAAACACATCATGGGGTGAAAGTATTTCTCTGAGCTGAAATATTCACTATTACAGCTTTAACCTTTCTTATTGACCCGTTTTTAAACCTTCTCTTAAAATCTAAAATTTTGAGTGAGACATTTAGATGAAGTCTCAGCATCATGCGTCAAGTTTAACACTGAAAAACTGTCTACGGTTTTACTATAAACATACACAATATTTACTGTGGACATTGGAAGCATTTAGACGAATGTTGCAGTTACTGTCTGGTTCATAACATATCTGAACTCGTGTGACAGAAAGAATAACGCAAACATATCCTGTAAATGAACTGTTATGGAGGATTAAATAGGTATTTAGGATGTATGCATTCAGAGCTGCAATGGCTCCCTCTTGAGGGTTTGATGTGAGAAAACAGGAGAAACCAGAAGATGGAGGAGAGGAATGAGACATGAGTCGTCTTCATCAGTATTGTTCGATTTCATCATTTATAGCAAAATAATAAAGACATAAAGAAAAAGTTGTACGTGTATTGTAAAACCTTAGTGAGCGTTTAAAATAAATGCACAAACTATTAATGTATTGTGTTAATTGTTCATAAAACATATTCAGTTCATGCATTGAATTTGATCATTTGTTCATTAAGTGACCTAAAAAATATATATTGATCCAATGCGACATCAGTTCAAAGTTAAACAAGTTCTAAGTGACTGAGTTGTATGTGGAGAGCTGGCTTCTATATAGCACAATACAAAGATTACCGGGATCTGTTTGTGCAAATATAACTCTCTCTCTCTATCTGTTTGTGGGTGTTTGTGTGTGTGTTCTCTTTCTGAGGACCAGTTTGAGTTTTGCACCATTAGAGTGAGGATACGGACTTTGGCCGGGATCTTTACAAGGATGTTTAAGGCTGTTTGAGGGTTAAGACTTGGTTTTAGGATAGAGGTTACAATTAGGTTAGGGTTAGGGTTAGGCACATATTTGTGACAGATGGATTTATATTGCAGTTTCCAGCAAGATACAGTAATACAATGGTAAAATGAAAAATATGGTGCCTCCAGAAAATGCAGCTAAATGAGTGTAAATGGTGAAGAGAACAGGTCATCACTGTTGAACACCAGAGGGCAGCAAATTACATCATGCCAGACTGAGTGCATGCGGTTGTAGTGAAATCTTCTCACTTTGTTTATTTAAACCTACATTATCAAAAACCACCATTCCAACACATTTCCACCATCCCGCTACTGTTGGCTTCACCAGTGCTAAGGGTTGTCTCCTTTAACACAAATGTTTAAGAAGCTAAAAATGTTTTTTACAGTTTTACACATATATTTTGACGTCAATGAAAGCACAATAGACAGCATAAGATAAAACAACAGGATTTGCACTGCTCACTGGAACACTGAAATTGCTCTCTCATTAATAAATGAATATAGTCTGTTTGTTTTTTTTGTCGTTGTCAGTTGTCATATTTTTCTCCATTCCTCTTCATCATCTACACTTTGGACTTCCAACATATCATAGACGGCTGCCACATCCAGAAATTCTCGGATGACACAGCCATCATTGCACAGGTATCTGATGGGAACGACCTAGAATACAGGAAGGATGGTCGAGGACATTGTCGTCTGGTGTAAACGCTATAACCTTCACACTACTGCCACCAAGATAAAGGAGATGGTCATTGACTTTCACAGGAAGGCAACACAGACTGGTGAAATCCAGGGAATGGGCATTGACCTCGTGGATAGATAAATACCTGGGTGGTCACCTGAACAATAAACTGGACTGGTCGGACAACATTACTTCTTGTACAAGAAGAGCCAAAGTCGCCTCCACGTGTTGACTGAGGTCTTTTGGGGTGTGCAGGACACTACTCAGGACTTTTTACGACACAGCCTTTTATGTTGTGGTCTGCTGGTGTGGAGAAGTCACAGAGAGAGACAAAAAAAGACTGAGCAAAATGATAAGGAGAGCCAACTCAGTCCTGGGCTGTCTTCTGGACTCAGTGGAGCAGGTGGAGGAGATGAGGATGGCCAAATTGTTGGCCAAATTGTAAAAACATCAAGAACAACCCCTCTCAGCCTCTGTATGAGGAAGTTGGGACTTTAGGAAGCTCCTTCAGCCAGAGACTGCTGCGCCCACAGTACAAGAAGGAGTGCATGAATTTCATTATGTATATTCAGTCTGCATACCACTTCAACCCTCAGTCAAGGGAAACTACTCTTTTTTACAACCTGGACCTTGTTTCTGGCATAACATATGATTGTTTACTCACCCATATAACTTTGGTGTTATTTGGAGTCGTTTGTCAGATATTTACATCCGCGTACATCCATATAGTGGGAGTGAGTGGGGCACAGCAATGCAGCCTCTAAATAATGCATCATCTGCCTCAAAACCCGTTTATTTCACCAATATTTTGTTATGATACGCTAGTGGAAATAACACCAAGGTTAAATGGGTGAGTAAACGATAATATTTTATGCCAGAAATAAGGTCCAAGTTGTAAAAAACAGTAGTTCCCCTGTAACACTTCTTGTTTTTTTCAGCTTTTTGCCTAGCTACCTAAACCTGATATGTAACTACATAAAATATTTTAAAATGTTTTTTTATCTTATCTTATATTGTTTTGTTGTAACTAAACTTACTAAGTCATAAATATTTTATTTAAAATATTTGAAAATATTTGGGGGGTCTTTAAAGAGCCGACAGTGAGTCAGCAATGAACACCGACTGTTGATCAACTTCAGATAAGTCGGAGGTCAGAAGCACATGTGTACCATCGGGAAAGATTATTATTCAGAATCTATCAATAGAGTCTCCAGCAGTGTCCTAAATGCATAACAAATGCTATTTCTAAACAGTGAGTGATAGCCATCTCAGGTCGCTAGCTGTCTGCTTTAGTTTTACGCATGCTCCATCGCTTTGCATGCTTTTGGAGTAGGCGGAGTTTGGGACTTTCAAGATGGTTATGGCCGGAGATACCACACTGACCTTCAAAACCTCTCTTCAAGAAATGCTGCAGATGGTTCACAGTAGTACAGTAGTACAGTCAGCAGACATATTTTTCACATATTTGGTGTCATCTGGCAGATTAGTTAATAATGGCACAATATTCATTCATTCATTTATCTTCTGTACCCGCCTATTCCTGTGAAGGGTCACGGGGGTCTGCTGGAGCCTATCCCAGCTGTCATCGGGCGAGAGGCGGGGTACATCCTGGAGAGGTCTCCAGTCCATCGCAGGGCTAACACAGAGAGACAGACAACCATTCACACTCACACCTACGGCCAATTTAGAATCACCAATGAACCTAACCAGCATGTCTTTGGATGGTGGGAGGAAGCCGGAGTACCTGGAGAGAACCCACGCAGACACAGGGAGAACATGCAAACTCCACACAGAGAGGCCCAGTCGGCCCATTAATGGCACAATATTTGTTAATAAATCTTGTTCACAAGGCACAGGGCACTTTCTCAGCTCAGGTTTTAAATTTTCTCCTGCACCTTGTTTTGGTTTCATATTTCTTTCTTTTAAGATTTGTTCATTTTTTTCTTATTCAATCTTTGTCATAAGGTAGATTTTCAATGTAAAAATTTCATTGTATGGTCCAACGTGCTGTGCATATGTGCCTATGGCAATAAACATCTTGAATCTCTTTAGCTGCTGGACGCTCCATTAAAACAGTAAATCTGTATTTTGTAAAACCAAAACAATGAGCTGAAAGATCTTAATAATCTTTGGTTTCATCACTCTGAGTATTAGGTTTTACAAAAATACTGATAAATACAGTTTGTTTTTTATTTGAGATACAAATACTGTAATATATTCTATTTGGAAATCCCCACAGACGACTGCAGTTTATATGCAGTCAAAGGGTGATTCTTCATAAATTAACATGTATGCTGTGGAGACACAGTGGAACATTAGAGGGAGCTGCTTTTTGCTGTGGTACTGACCAAACGAATGTCTTACTGTCTACATCCCCCCAGTGCTCAATACAGGTAACCTCTTATGTATCAGGGGGCTACCACCATGCAGGCATGTAAACATACTCACAGAGCTGCATACAGTTTCTCACCATCTTCTCCTTGCTCACATTTAGAAAATTCCCTCTGGACACTCATGCATTAAACAGCCAGGGAGTTGAATGTATTCATGGGCTGTAATTGGCACATTATTAAGTTCTCACACATTTGTGGCACTGTTGACTTAACCATCTCTGATCCCCTAGTGGATTTATTTCAAAGGCCTCTATTTGTAGGCGTTTGCTGAGAAACCACAGTTTAATGTGAGTCCTGCAGCCCCAGTCGAGTGAAATACGCACACATTTTAATTGGGTCCTTTTACTCTGAGATAAATTATGCATGAACTTAATGGTTGGGGTTTGTGGCCCCTGCTGTTATGGAAACTGCAAAGGTTTGCGAAACTCCAGGGAATCAGCAGGATAGAAATATAAAATACGTACTGTATATTCATTAAAATCACATGTGGTTCTTTTAATGTGTCCTCATGACTGTTTTTCTTTTTTCACTTTTACACATTTACTGCACTTGGAAAATTGAGTCATGCTGCTTCTGATTTGAGACATCAGAGCTTGTTTCAGGTTTCAGATGAGAATTAAACTGCAGCATCATTCTACCCCTGAGAAGAGTAACAACAACCAAAAACTGTTGTTAAGGTTTGGGAACTAACCTCCCTTCCCAACATGCAGATACACGCATCAATATGCATCCAAGTTTCAAATGAAGCTTCAACATCACAGGCAAGGTGGAGAAATAACCTCCAGCGTCAGTGTCATCAGAAGTTGGCTGTCACAAGTTTTTCTACTCCACCAGCCATGTTGGCAGGAAAAACAGCAATTATTTGAAAGCCTTACATAATATATGTGGCTGTTAAAAAGTGCCAAAGCTGTCACAGGGTCAGATTCTAAGGGTGAAAATAATATTTTGTTTAATTCATTCCAAAAAATGTTAGATATATAGCAATTTTTTTTCCCTTGGTCAAAGGCAAGTGCACCATGTGCTTACATTTTAAGCGTGGGTGGCACTAGGAGTGTCTTTTTCCTGATAAGTGGAAGTCCCAGCATGGACACAGCAATGCCAAAGCGCCACACGACAGAAATACACAGTAGATGTGGTTATCTGGCATTGTATTACTGATGATTGATTTTAAAGGGTAGATGAGTAAGTAAATAAACATTCAGAAATACTGTATAACTGTGAGGCTGACTGCAGGTTATTGAGTTTTATAGACATGTTCATTCTTAAAACAACTTTATGAGTAAGCTGTACACCCACAAAATTTTTATATGTGGTTCTACCACATAACAGTTTTAAAAATTGACTTTTGAAAATTGAAAAATCTGAAGTCATGCATTCCCTAATTGAAGCTATATACATTTTTACAACAGTTAAAGATGGACTCAAGACTGCTAAAATAGTCATCTTCCAAAGACACTTTAAAGTTGCTCTAATCAATATTTCTAGATTAGAAATTGATCCCTGTATTATATGTGATATCAAAATATCTCTGCTTGAAGTTTCAAATCCATCCAGCACAATCAACCAGTGAAGTGTATTAGCTCCTCTTAGGTCATTTTTATTTTAATTTTTTTGTCTTGTTGTCCACACTCAACAGCCTTGTTGCATGCAGCAGGTTTTAACAACAAAAAAGTACTATTAGCTGCTAAACACCCGCATATTGTTCAGAGAAGGGATAAAAGAAGAATGAAAAGGAGAGCATATATTTTAAATCTGACTCCAAAGGATGCTAATGTTGCTCTGCTGGATGTGGAAAGAGGAAACTATGTGAGGAGTGGCAACAACATAAGAGGTCAACATAAGAGTGTGTTGTTTAAAGGTTACAGTTCCAACAAAGAAAAATTACATCGCCAAACAAGGTTTACCCTTAAATTTCTGCTGGAGATTGTCCACAAACTCCTAAGTTTATTATAGTGAGGAATGTAAATGATTTTGGAGCAGAAACAGGTGATCAGACATTGACTTAAACATTGCTGAAATACTAGACAGGTTTCTGCAATGAAAAACAAACAAACAAACAAAAAAACAATTTAATGGCGTTACAACCTCTGCTTGTCAAAAACAAAGGTCATAGTCTTCTCAGTGAGCACTTTTACTGTAACTGTGCTCTCTATTCCTGCCTGACTGTAGACTGTACCAGATACGGTGTGTTACCATCTACACTGCTCCGTCTCACTCTCACTCTTGCTCTCAGTGAATGTGGGGAATGTTGTTACAGATGAGCCAGCCACCCCGTTTGGAATTCACAGTTTGGAATTTACCCATATTTTACCCATGTCACTTTGGATAGATACTGACCACTGCAGACAGGGAACACCCCACATGAGCTGCAGTTTTGTATTTGCTCTGACCTTGTTGGCTAGCCATCACAGTTTGGCCCTTGTCAAACTCTGTCAAGTCTGTACGCTGCCTATTTTTCCTGGTTGTAATGCCTCAACTTCAAGGAGAAAATGTTCACTTTTATGTATATATATATATACAGCTCTGGAAAAAAATAAGAGACCACTGCAAAATGATCAGTTTTTCTGGTTTTGCTATGTAGTTATTAAAATGAACATTTTTGTTTCATTCTGTAAAGTGCTGACAACATTTCTCTCAAATTTGAAATTAAAATATTGCCAGTTAGAGCATTTATTGGCAGAAAATGACAACTGGTCAAAATAACAAAAAAAGATCCAGTGTTTTCAAACCTCAAATAATGCAAAGAAAACATTTCTTAAACAACACAACACTAATATTTTAACTTAGGAAGAGTTTAGAAATCATTATTGGCGGGATAATCTCAATCTTTAATCAAAGCAGTGTTTTTTTAATAATCTTCCTCACAAAATAAGATTTGGTTCAGGTGATCACCTGATCAGTGTCTCAGTAAGTAGAATGAAGAGGCTTGTGTTGGAATCGAACAAACACTGGAATGGACTGGCTGCCATAGGTGTAGAGACTGATTTAAGGAACATTTGTGGGAGTGGTCTCTTAATTTTTTCCAGAGCTGTATATCCCATCCACTAACATACTAACATTCACCTCACCTGTCAGTAGTCATAATATTATGCTTGACTGGTGTACATGATAGGTTGTTTCCATTTAAAGTTACACTATTTTTTTTACTTTATACATGAAATTGATGGTTTGCTGTGTGTTTTAATGACCCGTTGGTATAATAAAGGTATAATAAAGTTGTTCTTTCTACTACACGATTTGCAGGAGTCTTGACCTTTCTATAATTTCTGTTTCTCCTTGTTAACGTTGATAACAGGTGAAGTTGAGCCAGAAATAAAAAACTTTTCTGTGCTCCTAATGATCCAGCAGGTAATTTTAGCATGAAAGTTTTAAAAAGCAAACAACAACCAGATAAAATTAGCAGCTAGCTTCTTAAGGGCCATACAGAGCAAACAAAGACCTGTAAGAAAAGGGAACATCATAAATACGTTCATCTGGAAGATACAGGTCGAAAGGCAAAGATGTAGATGTAGTGTACGTGTCATTTCCCTCCAGTCCAAACTAGTAAAATATACCTAAAGGCAGTCATCTGGGGCCACGCTTTCTAATTTTCAACCTAAACAATTGCTTGGTTTGCCTGTCCTGATACAACTGCATAAATGGAAATGATATACCAGCTGGTGGCAGTAGTCTGGTGGCAAGAGACCTGTTTAAGACTAAAAACAGGTGATTCTGTGGTAACTTTAAAGAATCTGAAATATAGAACATATTCTGGTTTGTTTAACACATTATTTTTTTTTTACTACATAATTCTATATGCGTTCCTTCATAGTTCTGATGATAGTATTAATCTACAATGTAGAAAATAGTAAAGATAAAGAAAAAACATTGAATGAGAATGTGTCCTAACTTTTGACTGGTGCTGTACATCCAGTTGAAGCTAAAACATAGCAAATCCATTCTGCATTAGATTTTTATTACAGCGTTTTTGTTGCTGCAGATTTCTTTCATATTAAAACTTAACCGACAATTTAGGTTAAAGCATGTATGAAATATATATATAAATTACAACTAACTGTATGTCTCAATTTTTATATATACATGTGTTTATAGTCAGTTCATTAGCATCTAAACAGTGGACCCCATCTGTTTGGTTCCCTCAGCGATTCAAATAAAATATGGCAAATGCATCTTATTATCAGGCTAATAAATTATTTTGGAAGGAAAGCACGTTTTTACAAAAGATCAAGGAGAAAAGAGACAGTTAAAGAAAGATTTTAATAAAAATGTGTGGTCTTTTTCTGTGACAAATGAATGTTTCTTGTGAAGCTGATATAGGTTTGGGCCTAGGTGTTAGCAGTCTGCTGTGTTGGAACACTGTAAAGATCACTGACACACCCTCTTGCCCATAAGTCCTAACACGCCCTTCAGCTCTTTCATGTGCGGTTACGTTTGAAACAATGAACATACATAATGCACTTCCCTGTTTTGGGCCACCAGGTAAAAAAAATCACTAATGGGTGTTGCTTGACTTCACACACCATAATTTTGGGTTTTGAGTTACACTTGTGCCCTTGCGGAGTGAGATCACTGCACCTGCAAAGGAGAGCATCAACAAACTGTGGCGGAGGAAATGACTTACTGTTAGCCCTTTAGCTTTGGTGTTTCTGTCCTGCTGGCCTCATTGTTTGCTCAGTGACGCATCACAATAGGTCAGTGAGTAACGGAGATTTGTTTGTTGAGAGGGTGCACCTGCTTACATCAGCAGAAAGAGATAAGGTTTGGTGTTTATCTCCAGTAGCTGTAGGTCCGCACCAAAATGTCCCTGTCAAGTGCTGGATGGAAGGACTTGAAAGTGTGGGGTCAATAATACATTTCATTATTCTACTCTATATCATGGCTATATTTCTACTGCCATGAGCAAGTCAAATCATTCAATTCAAAATCTACTAGATAGACTGAACCCACTGACTGTGTAGTCAATGGTCTCCCGCCCACACATTCCGCTCCATCTCTACCAGTTACAAAGAAATGTTGGACAATACACTGTTTTTTCCTTGTACTCTCACAGTCCTACGGAAGCAGTTGGCATAGGAACTGGTAGTCTTCATGATATCCCATCCTGTTTCTATAGCTCAAATATGTCTGTGAAGGTTCTCAGTCATCCAGGTCATGGTATATTCAACAAAGGTTCAAAAAAGCAACTGGACTTGTAGATTTTCTGAAGAACTGAAGAAGCTACTCGGATGAGTGGTGAAACGTCTTCTCTAAAAATCTGTAAGTCCACTTGCTTTTTTGAACCTTTGTTGGATATAGCTCAAATAATTAACTAAGACAAAATTTGGACATTTGAGTATGCGTCAGTATTATATTAACTACCTAAAATGACTGAAAACATTCTTGAAAATAAAAATGATTTGACAGGAGGGGATGGAGCTTATGACCTATACTGCAGCTAGCCACCAGGGAGAGCTCTACTTGTTCTTTACTTTTGAGGAGCTGTTCCGTGTCGTACATCTTTATACAGTCTATGGTGAAAGCATCAATACCAAAATTGCAATAATCAAATAAACTTTAAATTCAAGAACCAACCTGGGCACCAAAAAACCACACATCTTTGAATTATCGGCAAACTAGGCTGAGTGTGATGTTGCCTGTGTCTGGACCAAAAAGCTGCACTGGAACGCATTGCAAAGTCTACAGCCAACGGTCAGCTGGTACATACTTTCCACGCTGGCGTAAAAGGAAGTAACTTGTCATACCGCAAACACACCACCAGAGGCTGAATAGTTCCAACGGTGACCAGCACAGTAGTTCTTAAATTCTCATCAAACTGTTTGACTGAATAGGAAATGACTATAATCTGACCAGTCATGTTGTGCTTGAATAATTCACATTTTCATTTGGAAGGACCACTTGCAATTAGTCAGCAGGAGGAGTGAACGGGCATCTATTATAAAACGCAAATTCTTTGAAACATTATTTGCTTCGACTTGTGTCTATGTTTATGTGTTCTGAACAGGAAGAATGTACTTGCTAATATACTAATATAAAGTACCAGGTCACAAAAACAGAGTGGCTCAGATTAAAATGTCTTTCCAACCTTATCACGACCGGGATCACATTATGTAATTGTGTATCACATAGTGTTTTCTGGTCAGCGAGCATACTAACTAGGAGTGCATTTTTCCCCATTCTCGCTTCATTAGGATGCGAGTATGGCTGTGGTCCTTGATGGATGTGAAGGCCTTTGTTTGTGTCTGAGTCAAAGTGGGACCCATTTGTCCCACTGTCTAAACAGGCACACAGGAGTTTAAAAACTGGAGGTTGACCCAGTGGCCTCATCTAGTCTGCGCTTGTCTCTGTGAGCATTTGAAAGAGAAAAGTAGGGAAAGAGGAGAAAAGAAATATCAGGAGGAACTGGGGTATGGCTATGAGTATGATATGGGTACGGGTGTGGGTGTGGGCTTTAACTTTAGACTGACAGAGTAGTCTAACCCTAATAAGTAATTCTTTGCTAAAGGTATTATTTGCAAGGTTAAACAACACATTATTTAGTAAGCTTAATTGAACAGATCCTATATAAAATATTGCTTTATTTTTTAAAACTGAATAAACACAAAGCCTTTGCTGCTTTCAGGATTTCAGTCTTAGCCCACCCAATATCCATATTAAAAATCCTTTATTAAACAACCAGTGGAAAAATTTTCTAGTCAAGAAATAACAAATTACAAATTACTTTGTCAGATTTAAATCATACATATTTAAATTATACAAATAACAAATTAGTTTGTCAGATTTAAATTATACACAAACTGTAATGAGCCTGTAAAATAATGTGTAAAGACTCACCAAGGTTGCTAGAGAATCCATTCAAAACAGCAAGGACATGACCTTATTGCCTATTTGTCACAGAGGTTATGGAGGTGTTTAAACAACCACTGTGACCTCCTTCATTTATAAGGTATAATATTCAAATCAAGCAAATTTATAAATGTCAGATGAAAGCACAAGATCTGTCTAATGAGGTACAGAGCTTTTAATAAAGCAAACATTGAGTAAATTCTCATGTCACTTTCCAACACTAGAGAGATCTGCAAATACTGACGGGCTGTAAACATAGAGAACACACAGAACAGCGTATCAGCTGATAGTGCCCTCAATTGTATGACCAATAGGAAGTGATATATTTACATCCTGAGACATTTCCTACACTTATTACCTTTCAACTCTCTGTTTTACAACCTTCCCCTCTCTTCTGTTTTGTTAGTAATGACTGGAGGTTCCATACATTTCATTCAGTCATTTTTGAGGGTGTTTTAGCTCTCAAAAGTAGATGTCATAAAGCTTTGTGATGAATTTAAATTACTGTTATTGGCCTCAGCAGCCACAGAAATACCAATATACTACAAGACAAAAAGAAACAAACAAGAGGGGATCGTTTTGTCAGCATTCCCAGTTTGGGATTTAAAGGATTCGATTGGGACTACAGAGAAAGCCATCAAAATGTCACAGTCTGTGTCATGCTGTGTATAATTCTCCTATCCTAACCTCAGTATCACTGAGGTTAGGATAGGAGGAAAAAAACACTGAACTGCAGATGTTCACAATAGCTGATGAGGGAATGTTCACTGCCAGGTTTTCCTTCCCAGAACTGCTTCTGATCACGTGCTAGGCCATCAGAGAGTGTGCAGCAACTGCAGCTAAAAACTTCCTGCAGCAACAGGATGCACCTGCTCTGGTTGGACAGGTTTACACCTGGTGTCTATAGTAAAAAGCTGCTGAACTTGTAAAACACTATTCACCAGAAGCACAGTCACAGGCTGCAATGTTTATAATCCTTCTTTGTTTGGCTGTTAAGTCTGCATCATAATGCTCTCAGATCATTATGGTCATTTTAATTTATTTTTGTTTGTAAAATATTTTTAGGGTTTTTTGTTTTCTTTCTTTTTTTTATATGGTCAGTGATTTTTTTTAAGTTAGGTAGTCAGGCACTGCCAAGATAGCGGCGCGCCGGAGACAACATACTGAGCTTCCTATAGTTGGCGTCACTGAGGGTTCATTTATATTTATACATATATGGTCAATGAGTACAACAAGCCTTAGTGCTTAAAAATGTTACAAATGCCGTGCCATTAATGCTTCAAAACATCTGTAATCTATCTATATCACTGAGCATTCCATCTATTTCTCTGCTATTAAAAAGGTGGTATTATCTCTTTCTCTCTCCTCTTCCTCATTTGGCATTGTTCACTTGACTTCCATTCAAGTTTTTTCCACCATCAACATGCAAAACACACACTGAAAACACAGCTGGAAGAAAGAAAAACTTCCCCTGAAATCCCCAGACTGAAGTTCCAGCAGCATGTTTGACAAGCAAATAAAAAGCTTTTAAATGGTGGACTCTTGCCAGAAATCATATATATATCAGATTTTCAAAATGATGCGTTTGGTGGCTTTAGTTGCTCTTGGTATTCAGTGCAGTAATTTGTGGGCATCACCGGAACAAGCCCTCATCTTTCTTTTCTAAAGGTGGACAGAAGCTACTTTTGAAGTCTCTTCTTTCAGTCCTTGCTGTGTCTCTGAGCTCAGGGGCCCCCACTGCAGCATATCAAAACGCTGCCCAAAGACAAAGCTGCTTTGTGTGTGTTCTTTTTTTTTGTGTCCACAAAGGTAGATCGCTAATGAGGCTCCACTCTCTGACAGATCTGTTTTCAGCTCACATTGCAAAAGAAGAGACATCAGTTTGCTTTTGCTCAAGTATGGCGAAAAAGTGTTTTTAAACCTCTTTTTGTGTGGTTCACAATCTTTCAGAAAACATTTAAAGAGACCGTCTGCTTCAGTGTGGCTCTCTCTCTGATTCAGCGCATCTGTTTTACACAATGCTCCAAAAAATATTCTGATGTATAATTATCAATTTTTAATATAATGATTCAGATGTATTTATTATTTTATGGTATTATATGGCTATTCAAAAGTACAAGTAAGCATTTAAATGTAGATTTAAATATTTACTGAGATAATTTATATATGGAAACAAACAAAGACAAAAATAAACCACTCAAGAAACCTGTTCATCTACAAAAGTGGAAAATGAGCTCACTGTTTGTGACAAAGAACCATCAGAAGAATTTAATCTGTGAGGAAATATGTTTGTAAATGCAGACAGGTTTTCCTGAATGTGATCTCTCATGACTTTGCTTGATAGAAGCCACTAACAATGAATGTTGTGTATACCGGAACAATAAAACCGGTTTTATTGATTAGGCAGTTAATACCACCTAACAGCAAGCAGCTAATTATGAAGGTGTTTGTGTTATTTTGTCCACCCTAACTAGCAAAACTATCAGCTCTTTATCTGATTGTGTTTGAAGATAAAAGTTTATTTACTACTGATCACATAGAAATGCTGTAAGTGGAAAAGTGGAAATTGTGTCTGTCTACCTTCATAATTAAACACAACACTATAGGCAGAAAAGCACTATATAAAAACAACCATTTACAAGTCAAAGTGATAACGGATCAGTTGTTATGGAAATTATTGCCACTCGTTCAAATACCTTTGTAGGTCATATCAGATCTGTGTCATGTGCACTCTAACCTTTATCACCTTACCTGAACGGCACTTCCGATGTCCCAAAACAGAAAATGTAAATTCAACAAAACTATTTTTAGCACACACTGAAATTGCTACAAGAGGGAAAAATATACTACACCCTATAAAATAAAGTCTATTTTTTATTCAAGGGACTTCTTTATTTTTACTGTTACTCTACATTGTCACAAGTTCACAACGTAACAATTGCTTGGTTTTTCTCCCCTCTCTTGCCTCGATCCGTTCACCTCCACATCAGAACAAAGGGTGTTGATGTCCATCATGTGAGTAAGGATATTGTGTCACTTCCTACTTCTGCACTGTGCAGTGTTGCTGTTTGCCGACTGTTTTAGCTTCTTTGATAAAACTAAAAGTTCTATGTATAGCGTTGAATTCTTACATACATTTTACTCAGCCTTTTGTCCTCCATAGCTCCTTATGAATCTTACATCTAGTTCTCACTTAATCAACTTTGGTCTGTTAGCTTGAGCTTTTAGACACAGTCTCTCTCTGCCTTTCCTTCTGCCTTTCCTTCAGAAGAGGTCTGCCTCTTTTGTCTGCCTCCTTTAATAGTAATGGTACATGTCATAAATGTTGTTTATTTGTAGAATTGGAGGCGAGACTCTGAATAGGAAGCATTGCTCTGCACCGTGGAAAATAAACCAGTAGCTAGCCAGGGCCCTGTAGCTGGTGTGGACTGACTGAGAGTAGCTCCTGTTAGCATAGCTCACGTTAGTGTTGCTCCTGTTAGCTCTCCCCCAGGGCAACTGGGTGGTGACTAGCTTACACATCATAGCCTACACCCACTGAGAGACCAACTCTGGTAATTGGCAACAACGTAAAGTTAGACAATCCAGCGGTCATAGTTAGATGTGTGTACAGGATACGTCCCTCAGTCTTTGAAGATTGCTGTAATTAAACCATTACCATCCTAGACCCAGATGTTTTAGCCAACTATAGACCAATATCCAACCTTTTTTTCTAAAATTCTAGAAAAAGTTGTTGCTAATCAGTTGTGTGACCATTGTGTGACCAGACAGTGGACTTGTCTCTATGCTTGTCCTGCTAGATCTTAGTGCTGCATTTGACACTATTGATCATAATATTTCACTACAGAGACTTAAAATTGTGATTCTGGTTCTGTGCTAGGGCCAATACTCTTCACATTATACAGTACATGCTTCCCTTAGGCAATATTATTAGGAAACATGGCATAAACGTCCACTGCTATGCTTGTGGTTCCTAGAATTTCAAAACATAGAATGGGAGGTAGAGCATTCAGCTATCAGGCTCCTCTCCTGCGGAACCAGCTCTCAGCTTAGGTTCAGGAGTCATCTAAAGTCTTAAGGTTATGCTTAAGACTTTCCTTTTTGATCAAGCTTATAGTTAGGGCTGGACTGAACCATCCCTTAGTTATGTTGCAGTATAGCTTAGGCTGCTGGGGAGCAATGCACTGAGCACATGTCCTCTACTCTCTTCTGTCTCGCACCAAGCTCTTTTCCTCTCATTTTGTTTATCTGGCATCAAACTCCTGTCCTCTAATTTCATATCTACTCTTCGTCATGGCCTACAGTTATCCACTCCTACCTGAATGAACAATTCTCCAAGCTGCCTATGATTCCTCATATATTCTCAAACTGTCATGTAACATCATCAACTATATTTTGTATTTGTTTCATCATCAGATTCTACTGGTACGCTTTAGTCAGATATGTGTATCGATGACAGGTGTATGTTTATGTTGTTTCTGCTGTTCTCTTTTTTCTGTCTCTACCCGGCTGGCCTTAGGCAGATGGGTCCCTCCATATGAGCTGGATTCTGTTCAAGGTTTCTTCCTGTTAAAAGGGAGTTTTTCCTTGCCACTGTCGCCTTCAAGCTTGCTCTGGGGGTTTCAGGCCGGGTTTTGTAAAGCGTCTTGAGACGATTTGTATTGTTATTGACGTTGAATGATATAAATAAACTTGAATTGAATTGAAATCACCTTTGTCTATAAATATTACATGCCAAGTTTGGTGAGAACTAGATGAACAGGCTAGGAGGAGTTAATTTTGCTTTGAGGTGCAATTTTTTCAAAATGGGCGGATATGGGCGTGGCCTGGAACCAGGGTTATCTAAGGAATCAGTGGGAGAAAGAATTTTGTTTCTAGGGTACACGGCTCTCGAGATATGAGGCAAAACATAAATTGATGTATTATTGCGCCACCTAGCTGCAGGCATGTGTATTGACACCTTGGCAAAGTGACATGCTAGGACTTCTACCTAGCATGTTTTTCACCCTTGCAGTTTGTCCTGGGCAGACACTTTAGCTATGCAGAAAAAGAGAAATAATAATAATAATCATTCATTCATTCATTCATCTTCTGTACCCACTTATTCCTGTTAAGGGTCGCGGGAAATAATAATAATAAAAATCACAACAAAATCAATAGGGTTCCTCCAACTTTGTTTGCATGGACCCCTAATGATTACAAAGAGCATCTATGTTAGCAAATCTCCAGCTCTCACAAATAGGAAACAGCATCTGTTCTTGATACCAGTCCTACAAAATGGCTGTGTAAGATAAATAACCATACTTGGGCTCCGAGTGTAAATTAACTCTTTACGGCAGCAAGTATTAAGTGACCATTGAGACGGATTCATGTGGGTCACTAAACTGTATGAAGCACAGAGCTAATAACAAGTGAAGGATAGATGATTACATTAACTGTCAGTCTTTTTTAGGAAGATCGGATGTTTTTACAAAAGATCCTTCAGCTAGGCTGCAGGCTCGCTGAGTCTGAAAAAAAAGAAAAAAGAATAATGAACTGAATAATGATATTAAATCTCAATGACCTGAGAATATGTGTAAAAAGAAAACACACATGTCTGACGACATCTATCATGTGTTGCCATATAGTTTTAAAATGTTGAAGTATATGTAAATTATTCAGAACAGTATCCAGAGCATTTCACATGGAAAGTTTAAACTGAGAGTTCGGAGAGCACAAACAGAACAAAAAGAGCACTGTGGGAGTGCTTACCAGCTCAGTAACAGTGCACAATATGTACAGTGAGTTTACTGCCATAGTTGAGTACAGAAAGAACTAGGTGTAGTTGTAGTGGCAAAGAGAGTTCTTGCGATACTTTATTCTGAAAAGCATCAGCTGTTGCCAAAAAAGAGCAAATTGTTCAGCAAATGAAGGATAACTTTTATTGAGTAAACAATAGGTGTGCTCTGAACATATGATGGCCTTCATTTCAGGGAATAGCATCTTAGAAGTAGAAAGTTTAAATTATGCAGTTACATTTTGTGAACTGTTAATGTGAAATTCGATAGTAACAAATTTACACGCAGTGACTGGAGTCTTTGTTTAGAAAGGTCTTGTTACTGACGGTACTATGTGCAGGTGGAACCTGGCTGTGGAGTCTAGAGGATGTAACCCAGTCTGCCCCTGTGCCCCTCCCCCACAATGGAAGAATTAGGAGTCTGGCTGTCATAGAAAACCTTCAACCTGTTCCATTGAATGCCCAACTTCTAAAACTGCAGCTGGCAACACTTGATAAGATTTGTAAGAGATCTAACTGTAGACAATCTCTGCAATCCAATCGCAAGTGGCCAGCATAAAAGACAGGTGTGAACACCCAGTTTGCATTTGAGAGAGCTGATCACTGACCACATTTGGTCTTCTACATGGTTGTGTGGAGCATGGTCCATGAGCGCACCACCCTTCAAAATATCTTTGATCAGTGTAACCAAGCATGAAAACTTCAGCTTCATAATGCCGGGGGCTCATGCAGTGAACCCGCAGCTTAGATTGCCATGGAAATGGAGTCAGACTGAGAAGCTCTGGCCAGAGAGTGTTAATCATTGTGGAACATCAATATAACCGCTCCCTCCCCATCCTCATCCCTGCTAAAAAAAGGGCCCAGTTCATTATTCAACTTGGCCTTTCTGTGTAGTTAATGAACTCCTAGTAGAGGCTCCTCGTGTTGTCACTGTTTAAATACCCCCATCGGTGTTAAAGTCAATATCAGGGGAGTCATGCTGTTTACACCAAGAAGAGGTCAGCAGTGGACAGATTCATTACACAGGAGAGAGGAAAACAACAAACCAGCTGAGACATCAATGCCGCTCACTTAGTGCTGACATGAAATGGTGTCATTTAGATTTCGGTGCAGATTTAATTACGATCTGGTAATGTGGAGTGGGCCATTATGAGTAGCTCTGTTTGGAGTTCTGAAACACTCAAGAGAAAAGAACAAGGATCTTATCAGCACATAATGACAAAAGTGCAAGTCTTGCAGCTGGTTCTCGAACTAAATTCAGACCTGCTTTCACTATGCAATTAAATTCAATTTTATTTATATAACGTCAGTAAAGCGTCTCAAGACACTTTACAACATCCGGTCTGAAACCCGGTCTGAAACCCCCAGGGCAAGCCTGGCGACGGTGGCAGGGAAACACTCCCTTTTAACAGGAAGAAACCTTGAGCAGAACCCAGCTCATATGGAGGGACCCATCTGCCTAAGGCCGGCCGGATAGAGACAGAAAAGAGAGAGAAGAGAGCAGGGGTGCAGATCCGATGTCAGGATTCGGAGGGCACAAAAGTGATTTTTTTTTGCCGGTATACAACTCACAACTCACCATGCCACCATAAATCACAACTACGTAGAGGCTCGCCATATCATTCAAAAAGTACTAAAAAAGTATAACCTAAATTATTCGAAATTGACAATTTCGAATAATTTAGGTTATTTTTATTGGGGGGACAATTCATGTTTTTCAGAAATTGGGGGGGATATGTCCCCCCCGTCACCCCTGGGATCTGCACCCATGGAAAAGAGGATAGGAGGAACGAGATACACATACCTCTGTCAAATACATACATCTGACTAAAGCGTACATGTAGAATCTGATGATGGTACAAATACAACATATAGCTGATGATGTTACATGACAGTTTAAGAATATAAGAGGAATCATAGGCAGCTTGGAGAATTGTTCATTCAGGTAGGAGTGCATAACTGCAGGAGGCCATGAAGACTGGACAGGTTGATGAGACCAGGTTATACAGCTATACAGTAATAGCACAGAATTGCATGACTAGTAATAGATAAGAAATTTGAGGACAAGAGCTTTGATGTGTTGTCTATTACTAGTCATGCAATTCTGTGCTATTACTGTATAGCTGTAAGAAATTAGAGGACAAGAGTTTGGTGCCAGAGAAAAGAAAGTGGAGGATCGGAGCTTGGTGCGAACGAGAAGAGAGTAGAAGACATGTGCTAACTAAGGGATGGTTTAGTCCAGCCCTAATTATAAGCTTGATCAAAAAGGAAAGTCTTAAGCCTGACCTTAAAAGTAGAGAGCGTGTTTGCCTCCCGAAACCCATGAGCTGGTTCCACAGGAGAGGAGCCTGATACAGATGAAACCAGATGTTTACATACACTGTGTTAAAATACACATAAACCTTTTTTCCTCACTGTCTGAAATTAAATCAGACTAAACCTCTCCTGTTTTAGGTCAGTTAGGATTACACACATTAATTGATGGTGCCAGTGACCAGAATACTAAAAACACACAACATTTCTCCACATATGATGAAAATTTATGTTACAGCATATGAGGCTCAAAGTTGTTTGGCCAATTTAACCATTTCACCCTCGTCAGTACTCAAAGTAGGAGAGGCTTTACACATGAAAGTTTAGTTAGGTTTACAATTAGTGCAATACAATTTTGTGTGACATCCAAGTGACTCAGAAGGCCATAAGGTCCATTATATGTTTGTATAAAATATCTATTCAAATCCCACAAACAGCCTTGGTACTTAATCCTTCTCCCAGACATGCAATAAATATATCTAAAGATAGATGTTCTGCATATGACCTCTGCATGAACTCTTTGGTTTGGGGATTCATTTTGAGACTGACAGCACTGAGGCGTTTACGTGGATTACAGACAGTATCTGATTTGAATTTTAATTAGTACGCAGAGGGCATAGCATCTAGACAAAACAACTGTTCTGTGTCCTTATTCACAAAAAGACTGCTGACATGTGAATCAAATCTGCAACACGTGCATTAAGAAAACTAGGAGGTGGATACAATACTGATATATCTTCTTTCAGTACATTGTTGATGCTTTGTGGTTGTGGAATTGGTACATGTACATACAGCACTTGATTATTTCTAGATCTATTTAGACTTTAATGTCTGTCATTTGGCTGCTGTTTGATCTTCATATTGTTTCATGTACTTTCCTTTGTCTCTACCTACTTTATTATCCTTTATATAATATAAAATCATAAAACCTTTGCTAACTGTTTTTGTTCACAGTATTGCTATGCTGATTTCCTCAAAAATCATGATGAAACATTACCTAGCTACTCTGAAAGCACTGGCCGCTTTCAGTCAGTGTTCAAACATAACGCACCGGGGACCCAGCATAATCCCTTAACTCTAATACAAGACCAAAGACAGATTTCACAGACTTGTGCTTCACAATAGCCAGAGAGGACACTTGTCTTTGTGGCCCAGATCTGTGTATGCATATGGATGTTGAGTGAGTGCAACTGTGTCCAAGATCAAAATGGAAGAGAGAATGAAAAAGTAATTTTCATTCATTCATTCATCTTCTGTAACTGTTCGTCATGTGAAGGGTCGTGGTCAAAAAACAATCTCTGTCTGATTTACTTCGTTAAATTTGACACAGCTCTCTTACTATGTATCAGTGTACCCTAAGGATTAATGAAACCAGCTTCTCTTCTGCACCAAAGAAAATATGAGAACACTTCTCTAGCTCTTCAAACAGCGTTTCCCTCCTCCTCCCTCTCCCCTTGCAGGTGGCCCCGTTAGTACTCCGAGCGAGGCTTTAGGGCTGCGGGAGGAATTTACATGTAAATAGGCCAATTGCTCTCAAAAGACTGGGGGGAAAAAAGTGAATCCCATCATGATAAACTTGCATAATAAGCAGGCTAGGAGCATGCATATATATTGCAGTGTCCCTTTTTTTAAGTACACAATGGGATAAATCGCAAAACTCAGCAGGATCAGAAGACCCTCTAGAGGACAGGCTAATGGGAAAGTGCAGTTTGACACATTAATGTATCACGGGAATGCAGAGCAAAAGCCTTATGGTATGTATTTAAATGGAATATATTTTTAAAGTACCTGCTTCTTCTACAAGCACTTTGCACCAAATGTGGCATATGTCCAACTCAAAAGAAACTTCAGATTTTGTGGCTTTCTTCATAAAACTGTCTGCATTTGAGCATGTGCTGTGGAAGCCAAGAAAGTGTTTACTGTGTACCCCAGGGTTCAAGACAAAAAAAGCATTTACTCACTGTCTCACACATGCACATTTGCATGCATTTACCTTAAGACTACCTTTGAATCCAAACGTTTCCAGTGAGTCGTTTAAATTTGATCAAGACCTATCCAGTCTGGCCTCTAACTTTTATCGTAGGTGTGATTTCACAGGAAAATACTATGAGAAATTATTATAAAATACCCATTATTATTCAACAACTGGAGTTCCAATAACAATTTGAAAGTAGCTGTGCAACTATGAGCCTATACTCTCCATCACAGAGTGAATACTTTGTGGATGAAAAATATTATTTTGGCATTGGAAAACTTAAATCTTAGGCACAGTCAGAAAAAAAACTCTGATGACTTTTGGAAAATCTCATAACTGACCACCTTTTTGAGTTATTTTGACCTTCAAGACAAATGAGTGACTCTCCCAGTTGAATAAGCAGAACAATGTCACGCAGCATATCTGGTTGATAAAAAAGTGACATTAAAACCATTCAGAACTTAAGTGTTTAACTGTAAGACAATATTAAATCAGAAACATTCAGTCAAAGTATTTTAAATTATTTTTCTTGCACCAAAGCATATATGTCAGTGGTGGTTGAATTTAGCACCCATGTTGGGACATTTCAGTCTCGGCTGTAATAACACCACATTCTGGCTGGCTTGTTGTCTATAGAAACACAAACTCATGGGTGTTGTAGTACAACCATCTTCCATCAAAATCACAGAAAAAAACATGAATTCATTGAAACACATTCTTTGAAAAACTTAAAATAAAAATAAATAAAAAAATGTCTAGAACATGAACCTCTAGCACGATGAGACTTCTTGATAGCTTGTGTTCCTATACTGGGAGGGTGTTTCAAGGGTGTGACTGCTGAGTAACACCAAGGATATCATTAAAAGCAAACTCTGAGGTGGGAATTTGCAGTGCGGAGAAATCCTCCTGGAACAAGTGACTCCTCCCAGTTTGTAGCTCTGTCGGAGACAGCTGCAGAACGTTTTTGTACAGTGTTAAGCTGTATGCTGCCCAACTTGAAAAATAACAGCCATTGAGGCCTCAGGCTTCTCTCTGCAACAACAGCTGAGATGGATTCAGATAGATTCAAAAAATAATGAGTGTGATGTCTTGTATAGATGAACCACTCTATACAAGATGTGCTCAAGATGACATTGGAGTGTGCTTTTATTCGATGGTGGTTAGGGCGTTTCTGTTCCAAACACAGTCTAAGGTTAATGGGTTAATGGATGGCATCTGGACAAGAAATGAATTCACCCTACTCCACATTTCACAGAGGACACCACAAGAACAAAAAAGTATAAAGGGACGGACAGAGAAGGAGCTCTTCATATAGACAGAGAAAATTATTTTATATACTGTATAACTGTATATATATATATATGTTTAAGCAACTGTTTTTCTTATGGTCACTGTATAAAACTGTCAGCAAAATGAAGCACAAGGAAAGGAATAAGCTGTAATCAGTAATCCAATGGTAAAATCAAAGGAAATGAGCTGAGGTACACACAAAACTGGACAAAATATAGTGCATGAATTGATTTTGTGCGCACACAATACACATACACCATCATAAAGCTGATGTGGTTTGCAGATAAAGGGAAGTAGAGTAAGGGAAAAAGTATGAAAATATCTTTGCCCTTCGAGTTTCCTTCCTTGGCAAACAAGTAGGGAAGAGGCACCTGGGGTTCCGATACAAAAACATGATTAGTCAACATCTGACAAAAGGGAGGCAGCCGGACAACCAGAAACCACAACGCTATGGTGCTTTGTAGCACATCTTTTTCTCATTGTTATCTGATCAGTTTGCTCCTTTGTTCATAACAATCTGACAATTTTTTTTTTAATTTTTTTTTTTTTTTAAATTAGATTGAGTATTCTGAAGCCTATCCCAGCTGTTGCCTATCTCAACGTTGTACCTGAAATAACACACACACATTCATTCATTCATCTTCTGTAACCCCTTGTCCTGTGAAGGGTCACGGGAGGGGCTGGAGCCTATCCCAGCTGTCATTGGGCGAGAGGCGGGGTACACCCTGGACAGGTCTCCAGTCTATTGCAGGGCTAACACAGACAGACAACCGTTCACATTCACACTCACACCTACAGCCAATTTACGAGCATGTCTCTGGACAGTGGGAGGAAGCCAGAGTACCTGGAGAGAACCCACGCAGACACAGGGAGAACATGCGTTGCTCTAAACGTGATTTATTTAACAAAACATAGTGTATAACCTGTCTAATGACAATGCGGATCAACAACTATACAGAAATATTTGCTGTATTTGTCCAAACATGTCTGTAAAATCCAACACGATATAATCTATTTTAAATCTGTAAACTCCATACAAAGTGAGACCCTAAAGTGCTTTTTCTTTAAAATAAAAAAAAAAAGGATATAAGACAGCAAGCAAACTGATAAGGGCCGCTATGGCTCAGGTACACCAGACTGTCCATGAACTGGAGGGTTAGCCGTCCGATCCCTGGAACATGCCACACACTGAATTGTCCTTGAGCAAGACACTGAACCCCCAGCTGGTCGCAGCGCTTGGCTCAGTGTGTGCTTGTGTGAGTGAATGGGTAGATATGTAACTTTGATTGTAAAGCACTTCAAGTACAAATAGGTAAAAAAGCGCTATCAAAATACAAGGCCAATTACCATATTATCACATGATAATACTTGTCTTTCACAAAGGAAAGTCCAGTGTAAAGGTTAACATATGAAACATATTTCCCCCTTAGGAACAACATTTTTAAAGTTTGTTCAAATCAAATCTAATAACACTTCAACCAGTCAAAGCCTTTTCTTAAATTATTTTTGGTAAGATTTTTTGGAACCACCGTTCAAAACCATACAGCATCCTTAAAACAACTTCTATCACCCTGTCAGACCACACGCCCTCAGTGCTTCTCTATCCGTAAACTCTTTATAACATAGCCACACTTGTCAGAAACCTTCTCATCTTCATACTGTATTCCTTTTCGTTCACTTCCTAATCAACAGTATAGAACAAGACCAAGACCAAAAATCCTAAATTTCAGCTGTGTACAGATAAAACTCAGCATACTGAATCTAAAACTGCAGTGTAGACTGAAATCCATCCAGGATAAAATGTTTTGTTTCCTTCACATAAAAGAGTAGACAAATCTACCCATGACGAGTTTATCTCTTTTTCCTCTGCTGCCGGAGTGCCTTTCTCCTTTTCAGGATCATGTCATGGAGTTTGTCCAGGCCGTCTCTGAGCCCGTCTCCTATGATGGCGCAGGCTGGTTGCAGATGCCATGGTGTTGCAGGGCCCAGTTCTTTTAGCGTCAGCAGTTTCTCAATTTCATCCAGCCCCAGAGAGTGCCTCAAGTCCTGTTTGTTAGCCACCACCAGGAGGGGCACTCCCTGGTTCTCGGACGTCTTTGCAATTTTATGGAGCTCTGTTTTGGCTTCCTCCATGCGCTCTGCATCCACAGAGTCCACCACAAATATGATACCATCTGTGCATCGCGTGTATGATTTCCACAGAGGTCTTAACTTCTCCTGACCACCGACATCCCAGAAGTGGAACGTCACAGTCCTGTGGTTACCCAGTGACACCTTGACCTTCTCCGCATTGAAACCTTTCGTGGGCACAGTGTTCACAAACTCATTGAACTGCAGTCTATACAATACGGTGGTCTTTCCAGCAGAGTCCAGTCCGAGGATGGCAATGTGAAAAGACTGGAAGAGCGGGATACTTGAGATGAAGCTCGGTTGTTCTGACAATCCATTCCCCATCTTTCCTCATGGGGATGGTGATCTGGGAGGTTTGAACTGTCCAGGAATGGTCCTCAGTTGGTTATCTTCCTAAATGACTGCAGCAACTACCTACAAGCATATTACACATCATTATAGGTAAAGCACAGATAACTTTTAAGGAACAACAGCATCTGTGGCAACAAGTTAAAAACAAATGTCACATTAAATTTCCCATGATTCTCTTCACATAATAAAACAGTAGCATAAAGAATAGTCATACTGTCAACACACGAGGAGTATTCACTGTATAACAACATCTAACAATGTTCAACTGTGGCAGCAAAATCCTTTGAGTGTTTAGACACACAATTTCAGAATTTAAAAAAAAAATGCCTAAATATGATTATTTTCATAATAAAGTCCTTTGTCTTGTTTAGTGGTGCTATCAGAGGATTTTTACGTGCAATACTTTTCTGAGAAGTGTCATCTACTTGTAGATAATGGCCAAATCAATGGAGGAAGTCACTTTTTGTTTTACACACAGTCAAAGTCCACAAGTGTTGCTCCACATCAAGACAACCCAACCTCTTAGATAAGGAAAGGATATTTAGTCTAAGTACTGTACTAAATCTGATGTCACAGGCTCAGCGCCATTATTATTATGACAGTAATAGCATTATTCAAAGACAAATGGTAGAAAAATACTTTTATTTACTGTAATATGCCCAAATTCAAGTGCAAGTTAATGTGGTTACATGTATACTATTTACTGGGCCTGATTTATAGTTTAATAAATTAACAGATTAATTATTGTAACCTTAGTACAACAGTATTTCCTTGATTTTATTAAAAATAGTCTCTTTTATTAGGACATGAGTTTGCTAAAAACTGAGGTATTCACATGCATATACATATATACATATACATTTTCAGTCCAAAATTGGTTACCTACCAGGCATCACGAAGAGACAACATTAAATCAAATGTTCTCTAAACATAAACATGGTCCTTTAAAGTCTGAAATTTGGATCCGGCTGTATTCCCTCCTTTTAATTCAGCAACGACGGCGACAAAAAAAAAAAAAACCCTCGCCAGAACCGAAAAATGTTTCGCCTATCTGTCCTCGGTGTCCCGTGTGGCTCTACTGCTGATCACACTGCTGTCGTGTGTTTGCCCAGTCTAGAGCAACGCCCACACAGACACTGCGGGAACATGTAATTGGTTCGTGTTCTCACTCCTCTCCTACCCGATTGGCTAACACAGGTGTCAATGAAGTGTGTGCCCGGGAATCAGGATCACCTGTTGCTTTGACCGTCCGTCACACCATTTTACTTATAACGTCAAAATGTTCAGGATTTCCAGACGTAATTAAATGGCAGCCATATATTTGAATTATTTTTTATTTATTTTTATTTTTTCTGAGAAGATAGACGACTAAACAAACACGTACATTTTATTAAGTCGTTTAAAACTACTACTTTTTGCATTTGGTTGACGTTCATAAAGCATGGTACCGGTATGGTAAGCATAAGAAATGCACCTCATGAGCACAAGTACTTTTCCAAATATAAGTCCACCATTTGACGTTTTAGTATAATACGTGACATTTAGAAGCCTTATTATATGATAACCATTCACACTACGGTATGCTAATGTGTAATTTAACATTGCTGCCGAAGTTAGAAACCGTTAAACGTATAAACTTACCTTTGAATTAGTTCTGAGATTCAGCGTGTTTCTTTTCTGTCGGGTCGTCAGTGTGTGTGGGGGACAGCGCCGCCCCATTCAGCTGGTGTGTTTTGGTTTGAAATGATTGGTCCGTAACCAGGAAGCGCAGCACACTGACTGCAGATCAGGCCTGCAGACTTCAGCCCAGTACATGAAGAATAACAGTGACTGGCATTTAGCCACTAATTTACATAACATGCCTCTGTTTCTGAACCATTTTATCTGATCTGATTGGTTTATTTTATCACAGAGAACACAATGTAGCTACAGCTAATACCAGCAGAGGATGGGGGTAGTATCATCTTCATTTTAAAGATTTAAACTCACTTGCCCAAACATTATGTACACAGTACCTTAGCAGGCCACTTATCTTGTTCTAATATAACAATCCTGCACTAAATCCCCATTGTCCTATTATAATGTATAGTATATCTATGTTAAACAGTGCCAGAAAGGTGGTAATTCAACTGGATGATCATTTTAGAGAAAGTAGTTTGTGGTGCCGTTAAATTGGATTAACTAAACACGTAATTCTTTCTGTTGTTTGCTCACTGACTACAAAGAGCTTGTCAAAATAACAGGAACAACTATCACTATAATACAACATAATACAATTCAACAGGTCTACAAATCACAGCCTGCACAATTAAAACACAGTTGAATAAACGGCGCACAGTTATTTTAAACATAACCTTCATGACGGAAATATTTAGTACAGCATTTACTGACTTATTGTGAGGAATATTGTCCCTCTCATAGGGTTCATATCAGGGGAGCAAGCAGGCAATGTCATCTGCAGAACCCCCTCTTCATCTCTCACTGCAGCAGCCCTATTGCTCTTGTGTAGTCATCTTGCTGCCTGCAGTTGTTCCCATAGACCCTTCTTTCATGTGGGAGGCAGTAGTTCTCCTGGTACAAGATGACATTAACATTTCCATCCAGCACCACCAATGGCATTTTTCCTCCATTATGAATACAGCCGATACCATCACTGAGCTGGAAGTTCTCGCTTCACAATTGCCGCAACTTTGTCTTCCATCTAAATGGTCAAGGATATAGCAGCTCTTATCCATAAAGACAATATGCCGTCAGAGCACAAGCTGTAATCTTGAGGGCTCCCAAAGTCAAGCAACTCTGTGTTGACAGTTACTGTGGACACTTGGTTTTTCGTCTTGCACTGTAAGCATGCTGAAGCAATCTTCAGTTTACAATTTATCAGGAAACGTTGATTCCATGGTCTATTCTCTACAAACGACGAAGGCGGCTCGCTGGCATTTTCCAATTTCTACAACACAGATTGAACAGTTCCGTGAATGCTCGATTATTTTGTCTCATACTTTATTGTGGTTATCCTGGAGGTTTTTGTGGCCTCAAATGACACTCCTCTCGATGAAGTTTGGGGTTTTGACCAGAGCCGTTTCTTGCTATAGGTGAACTAGGCGAATGCTTATGGCCCCCAAGCCACCATGGGGCCCCAAAGCTGCATGTTCATCCTCATCTGAGGAGAATTAAAATGTCCTGTCTTTATCTGTAGCTATCTTGTGTGTTTGTTACATCCCTTATAACCCAGGATATAAATAAAATAAACTGCAATGATAAGCAGTGGCTGGTGTTTTTATGGCATTATTGCGTCATATTTGTTGGACCCTAGTATAATAATAATAATAATAAATAACTGATACTGTATTAATCCCACAAGGGGAAATTATCTCTCTGCATTTTGTCCCATCCAGTCGTTCACACAGTAGTGTGAACAGTCGGAGCAGACGGGCTGCAGCGGGGTTAGATGCTTGCTCAGGGCACCTCAGCCATGGACATGGCGGGACCCCCCGGTCCCATGCTGCACCTCTAACCACTACTTCACAACTCTATATACAGCAGATATGATATACAGCATACAGTCAATGGTTGGACCGCACTGTCGCACAGTGAGTGACGTAGCGGGCCGTTGACAGATATGATGGGCATGATTGACAGCTACCTATCATTCCCGTTAGTGAGAATATTAAACAAAACAAACACAGTAGTGGTGCGGAAAAACGGAAGAAAAACGGTCAAAAGATAAAGGTTGGTGGTTGGTTTGTTGGTGATGTGGGCTGGATAGGTGGAGGTGAAACGCCATTTTGTAGCAAGTTTGTTTATTTGTCCTGCCAGCCAGCTAGTTAGCCCTGGTTAAATGTTAGCTAGTTGGCTAGGATTTCTTTGTCATAAACTCAGCTTTAGTGATTGCTTCATGAAAGTTGGCTAATATAAAATGAATATGTCGTATGTGAATGGAGAGTCTCCCCTGACATGGTCAGGGCTGACTGACTCCAGACCCCTTTATTCATATTATTATTGTTGTTTTTTTTTATTGTTGTAGTCTGCTCTGTTCAGTGGAAGTTGTCTCTCATATATTTGACACTTAACATTATTTTAGCATTACTTAGGATTCATTTACAAAGTTAAGTGTTTTATAGGCCTCTAATTAGAAGTGTCCTACTGTTTTAAAATTTAAATCAATATTTTAAAGGTCTGTTTTTTTAAGTGATTTATAAATATGAGGCATCGTGTTTATTATTTTATACTATTGTGACAGTGGATCATTTATCTTAGTTTCATTTCTTTAACTAGTCCAATGTGTAAATTAATGCAGTTAAAAGTGACAACTTTTGGTTGGGTAATTGGGTACAAGCTTTA
>JASGAT010394821.1:13833-34052 GCA_030220025.1 Chelon auratus | reverse complement strand
AAAAAAAAAAAAAAAATGATTTAATTAGCTGAAGTAAATCCGAGTCATTTTGCAAGCTGTGGGAGCTAAGGCGTGGTATTTTTTTTTTTTTTTTGTGCAAAACCCAAACCCAGATTCCTGAAGAAACAAAATGAAATGTAGCATGCAGAAGAGAGAGAGAAAGAGAGAGAGAGAAAAAAGTTGGGGGAGGATTGGATCGCTAATTTGAGCGTACATGGCTTTGGTTAAAGTTCAAAATGTCAACTAAATTGATTTCATGAGGCGCAGCTGGCAGCAAATTAAGTGCTAATCATTCACAAATCCCTCTCAGTCGTACATATTACAACAGAAACATGGGAGGGCTCACAGTTGAACAAAACTACACAACTCTTGTTATGTTTTCTTCACTTTTAAAAGAAAAGTTCAAGCACAACATTCTGTAAAAGGAAGGCAGGCCAGGGTACACGCATGCACATCACGAGGAAGATTTCTGACCAAACGGTTTGGACTTGTACACTAAACGCAAAAAATAAAGTGAATGGCCTCGAGATGCATTGAACCACTGAGCTAAGGTGAGATTCCACATAGGGAAATAAGGCGGGAGGGGTACACAGACGCTGAAGTCATTCCATACATTGCTTCATACAGACAACTGATTAGCTTTGTGGCGCAGCAATAGCCCTTACTCAGCTGGGGTGGTGTGTAAGTGCTGGTTTGGCTGTTTTTTTTTTTTTTTTTCTTAAGAAAGATCATACAGATCAATACGACACGGCACATTTAGGAGACCCCTACACCATACCATGGGACACGAACGGAGCCCCTTGCCGCACCATCACCCTTTTCTTTTGCTGATTGGAAGGGGGATGGGGGGGGGGAGGGGGCGACAATAACAGCTAGCCCAACACTCATACCCTCGCACCCTTGTGCGTGACCAACGGCAGGGATTTTTGATTGTGAAATTTTTATTTGGTGCTTTTTTATTTTTCACAGCGGATGTTTACTGCAGCCGAAACAAAATATGAACGCTGACCTGGGGTTTAACGGCGGTTTTTTGTTAGCTTCCTTGCGGGGCGGCTAACAATCAAGATGTCCCCCTGCAAACAAAGACTTTGGCAGGTGGGTAGGTGAGATAAGCAATTAAAAGTGAGCACAGAAATATAGCGCTATATAGCTCAGGCTCAATCACTCAGCGTTAGTCTGGGGAGTTTATTTTATAACATAGCGGTCGAAGTACTTTCACCAGGAAGCCAATCCAAAATCTGAAATCTACACATTTGTGAGTATAAATAGAGTAATAATTAATGATGACATGATTAAAACTAACAGTCTGCTTTACATTTGTTTAAGAGGAATCCAGCAAACTGATTTACTCTTGAATTTTGCATCACAATAACACAGTTATAACACAACGCGTTAAACGGCCACTATGCTGCACACGCTGGGTCATTTAAATAGGACGAATGAATCATTTGAGCACAAAACACAAAGGGGGGACCAACAATTAGAAACCCATAGTACTAGTAAAAGCTGCTGGGGGCTGAAATTAGAGGGTGGCACAAGGGTAATACATTTTCATTGGGGTCACCACAGCTACACAGGCCCCCACTAATATATTGCTTTATCTTTTCAGCTGTGTTAAAAACAGCTGTTTGGGGCTGTAGTAGATAATTCAAGTTTTTTTTTTTGTCTATGTGGGCTCGCGAGGAGACAATGGAGACCCATCGATTGGAAGGGAGCTCGACATCCCGGCTTCTTGTCAGCTGAATAAAAAGACCATTACCCCCTTCAGCTCTGGTTTGAAATACACCCCGAGGAAGAAAGAATTAGGACTTTTACTCCAGTCCCATCAACCCATATCTTCCCTTTCTTTCCCTTTTTTTTGTCTCTTTTTCTTCAGTTTGTCCTATAATCATTGCAATCTTTTCTACATTACGAGGGTCGAGTTCGTGAAACAATAGAGGGAGGCTAATAACTTTCCTGGAGCGGCGTGTTTTTTTTTTGTTTTTTTTTTGCCAAGGGGAAGAAAAGGGGACGGGCCGAGATGATAAAAGGACGACGGCCTCGGTCAAAGGTCGGCCGCTGTGATCTTATTGTCGTTCCTTTTGGCCCTTTCAAGAAGAGACTTCTGTATTTCATTACCTTGGGATGGAATTTAACCCATTTCTCCGAAAGGTTTGAAAGAAATAAAGGATGTTAAGAGAAGTGATGGGATGTCTCAACACTCCAACTTTTTCTTTATGTCACGTGCGTCTTGTTAACAATAAATCTAGGGAAAAAACAAGCGCTAAATCGACATGCATTTTCCTACAGTGCCCCTACTGGATGAATTAATTCTCTGTAATAAATGCTTGTGTTTGCAGATTAATTTGCAGATTTTACTTAATTGTCAAACTTTCTGTGCAAGCTGGAGATATAGTCCCAAACTGTGTGATATATATTCAGTCTTATTTTATCGCCATTTTTACTTTGTAGATTATTAAATATATATCACTGACTTTGTTTAAATGTTCCATTTCCCACAGTGCCGATGTATTTACACAGAGGAGTCAAGTAATATTACGTCTGCAATTAGATGATCGCCTAGCCGCATGCTAAACACGTCACATGGGAGGCTGTAATATCCTCTATGTTAATTGTATTGTATTGAGCACCTCAGGCATGTTGCAGGTGAACTTTGGCCACACTGCAAATTACAGGAAAGAGGCTAATATGCAGTAAAATTGCCACTGAGAAAGGTTGTGTAAATCAACGGCGTGCTCTGTTTTGGTTCAAGGGACATAGCCCCCGTGCCTTGTAATGCCATTTGAGGATGCAGTTGTGCATCAAAACCCAGCTTGAGACCCTTACTTGGATATGGATCACGGCTCAGATTTAAGTTTATACGCCGCCGCCACCCCCGTCCTCCGCCTCCTCCTCCCCCATTCATCGCCAATTTGATTAATACACTCCAATTTTCTGAGAGATAGTTTTCTTACAAAGAAGAGATCCATTTCGCCCGCAAGATCGAAAGTTAGAAGCCGCGGCATAATTGATGACCTCCCGGGACAAGCGCTCTCATATTTATCACCACCTGACCTTTCCTCCAATCTCATCCATCATAAATTAAAGTTGTACAGCGGTGGCGTGGCCCTCTCTCCTCTCTCAGCACAACCTTTTGTCCAGAGGTCCCCTCCTTTGCTTCATTTGGAGCTGTTGGAAGGAGCAGCTTTAAAACCTGCAGTTCAGCACCTCTGCTGTTCGGGGCAGATGGTCATCACCGAAAGCATCTGTCAAACTCAGGCCCCCCTCACTAGCGGCCAACCGGCATCTTCTCCTCTCCTTCTCCTTTCTTCAGCCTCTTTCCTCTTCACCCTTCTTTGCCGCCTCATTATTTACCACGCGAGATTTTCTTTCCTCCCGTCACAGCTTGGCCACCGCCGACGCCCCCTTTCCCCTGTCATTACGCTCAGGTTCATGTTCGTGTTAGTTGTACATGGAACTGCGCACTGCTGGTTTACATCTGTCAGAGTCGGTAATTAATGGCTCCTGCTTGGAGAACTAATACACGGAATGAAAGGAAAGAAAAGCTACAGATTAAGTTTTAAATCTTAAAGGCTGATTGATCGACCGCATTGTAACTTAAGCGCCTTCACTGATAATAGTTCAGCTGTCTTCTAAGCCTGTTTGCTGCCATGCACCTCAAGTATCAGTCTGAATCATACGCCTCTCTCACTTCCTCCCACTCTCTCCCTTTCCATCTCTCTAAAGAACTCACTCACTCACCCACCCACCCACACCGCCCCCCCCTTACTAAAGTCTCCTTTTAATATTGATGAGAGGTACGGCATTAATGTTAAAACTGAGCTTTGGGGCCGAGCCCTTATGACTCCACTGTAGTGATTAACACAAAGCAATGGAATAATTTATCATTCGTGCCATATTAACCAGGCATATTTTCAAAATCTCCATTGAGAGGAGGTCAGTAATTACGGGCTAATATCTATGCCAATTATGGATTTTATGTGTCCGGCTTAATGATGGGTAAAATCGGTATTGTATTGATATAGAAAACATGCATTTTAACCATCTTGTCAGATCACCGGGTCACATCAATAATTAGTCTTGCAGTATTGTTACTCTCACGTGAATCTATTACCGCTTGACGATCCAGAGGAGATATCATGGGGGAAAAAAAGCCAGCATGCCACCACAGAAACGAATCCTTTATTTTCTTACGGTTACAGATGTAAAGTTTCCATTTTCAGTGTCAGTATTTCTTACATCAGAGCACGCGCCCTCTGTAAATTAAGATAAACCCTGCGATCCCGCAAAGCGGCTCTTCAGCCGCTATTGAGAGGGAGCCGCTGAGGGAGAGAGAGCGATTCATATGTTTATACATTGTCATTCAGTGCATGACTACCCCGCACTCCCACCAGAGGCAGCCTACAAGTGACCCCTGAAAAGAGGGGGTCAGGGAGTAGGTCGTGCGGAATGGCCCGGCTGTTGGCTCTGACACTCTCTGACAGCTTTAAGTAGATCTCTTTTTAGCCATTTATTTGGAGCGTCTGGGGGGGAAGAAAGAGAGGGAGCTGGGTGAACAAGAGCAGAGCATGACTTCCTCCTTAAAGGCAAACTGAGAGCATGGTGCTGGAGTGAACTTTCCCTGCGTGGCGGAATAGATTCCCTGAAAAACGCCTTGGGGTTTTTGTTTGTTTCTCGTTTCTTGCTTCATTTAATATAATACGTTATTCCTCAGTAAACATCATAACGGTTATGTAACATGCTACCAATGTCTCAAGAATGCAACAGATAAAACTATTGTTAGTTAGAAGAGTAGACTCCTTGTGAAGCAGTTTCATTGCTCCTGGGCCTGAAATACTGCCCCAAAACTGTCACTTTATGTCTTTACTCCAGCACTTAACACAGGTGTCAAACATATGGTCCGCGGCCCACAGCAGCCCGCCAGAGGGTCTAATCTGGTCCACAGCATGAATTTGGGAAAGTTACACGAAAATTACAGTTTTTCAATGAAAATAACTGCTAATCCCTAACAATCCCTAATCTGTCCACTGTTTTAGTAAGACAAGTGGACGGAACACAACACTGACACCCAGGAATAAACAACAGACAGCAATAACCCCAAATTGCAATTAATTTCTCCAGAAATAGTCTGGAGCTGTTGTTACTTAAAGGTTATTACTCTGTTATGTTACTCGTCCGACCCGCCTGAGATCAAATCGAGCCGTATGCGGCCCTAGAACTAAAATGAGTTTGACACCCCCGGCATACAACATATTGCGCATACTGCAGCCTCATTGAATTTATACTAAAACTTAAGAATATCACAACAGGACAAGCTGAATATGGCACACAGTTAAATGTCAAACACCAGTCGGCTCCAGCCTGTTCTGTGCAGTGACCCATGCGTTGTGTCCTCTACAGGTGTTTCTGCAGTGTTTGCAACAATCTGTGTGTTCATACTTGCAAAACCCCGACCCCCCTTCGTGCAGGAGACACCTTTAATCTCCAAAACTACGGTGGCAGCAGTTGATCGCTCAACAGCAAGTGTATTGACAAGCTCTCATCAAGGCAGTATACAGGTATTAAAGTTTTTATTGCAGCACCTGTGCCGTTTTCTGCTCATTTTTTTTTTTTTTGTTATTCTTGTTTTAATAAATCAATGGGTTACATGATCACCTTTGTATTTTGCAAGGGGGCGGACGAAGGAGTGATACAGTCGAGAGTCTTCGAAGACCAACTTGCCAATCATCAACCAGAAGCCATGCACAGTTCGCACGGTAGCCAGCCTTGATGGTTCACATTTCAAGAGGCAGCACGCTCCGGCTCTGTGTGCGAGTTACAATTACCTAATTGCAGAGAATGCCTGTTGTGTTGGCCTTTTTCTTTTTGTGCTCTGACCTACGACTGATTGGCATTTAATCAGTTTCAAAGCAGTGTCCGACTACTTCTAGTTTCCCACAAGAAGAAATAGAGTTCAACAAATCTTAAAGAGTTTATTTTTCTATCAGCTATGTTTCCTTAAATAAAAATGTAGAAAAGTAGAAAACAATGAAATCTTATGATGACCTATAATGCTATAGGAATGGCTTTGAGGGAAAAGTAACAGGAAGTTCCACTTGCACTGCCACTGTTATAAACTAAAGGAGTGACAGAGAAAACTAGCAGCATTACTACAAGATAGTAGCAACATATAACACTTGTAAGACAGATATTCACTATTGTAGTGGCTTGCAAATAGTGCACTGGTGCCATAAATCACACAGTCTGCAGGCTGTGTATACTTTTGAAAGGCATTAGAATTTATACCAAAGGCTACACTTGTACATTTGCACACTACTAGCACCGGCGCTCAGAAGGGTCCACTCCACTATTCGCCGTCCTGTGGTGCATAATGCATTTTTTATCTCCACCGAACCAACAGGCCATAGATTAGCATTATAGATTCTAATTTGAAGTCTTGTCACTGCTTCCCTTGTCTGGAATTGTAAGTGCAAGGGGCTGCCATCTGCTTGCAATAATGAGCCTGACAACCCTGGTAAATGTGCTTTTTACAATCATAATGGCCGGCGTATTGATCTTAATGGACGTAGCGTTGGCTTGTTCTATCAGTCAGGGGGAAACAGTGGGACACGGTGAGCAACACCACTCCGCATCTAACAGATTAGCCGCTCGTCGCGCAGCCCTCACGGCCACTTCATTGATATCATTAAGTCGCCATATGTTTTGCTAATTCGCCGCAGTTTTCAGATACCGCGCATAATAAGACACGCTCACCGTAAACTTGCTTCTGACACTGTGACAGGCCGGAAAGAATTTGACTCCCCCCCCCGNGATTGTGTGTGTGTGTGTTTCTGAGCGTGTGTTGGAGTATTTTTATTTTTTCATAGGTAAAGCAGAAGTGGCATTTTTCGTAATGAAAGGATATTTTTCAGATGACTAACTGAGACTGTATTATTAATCTCACAACGGCTTATAAAGTTTATCACATTCTACATTTTGCTAAATAAAAAAAAATCCAAGTTTGGACATACTTTTCAAAAAGTATGGCCCACCAGCGATTGCCCAGTATCCAGTCAAACAGGGCAGCCACAATTGTACATCTTTAACATACACCCATTCGTATGGCTCAGTCTGTTTGAAGCGGTGGGAAAAGATTCATCACAAAGTCTCATTTGTAACGTCATTGACACGGCAATAATGATCCTTTGGCAGTACAGAGTAATGGGTGGCGCTGCCCTTTAACCCCGACCAATGAACACATTTAGTTTAGGCCGGCGCTCAGTGATTTATTTCTGACAATATTACAGCTTCTGAAGTCGTAGAGCTGGACACATAGCGCATTGAACGGGACAATCATTAACTAGGCAGGCCATGGTTCACTTTTACTCTCATTCCGCTCTGTGAAGGTATTTAGAATTCACTCACCTTTCAGATTGCTACTGGTTTATGGAGAGAAACTAATGGGGACTGTGCTCCGGATAATGCATTTTCAGGCCGAGGCTGAATGTTAAGAGATTTTTAAAATTTATTAACAGAACACAAAGCTGTCACATGAGAAATCTGCTTGTCCCAAAGATGTTTTTGTCCTAACTAACACTCAGTATTAGATGTAAAGGTAACACTGGCTCTATTATTTTAAGAAGCTAAGCTTGCTATGCTTCTTGACTAACATATTCGCTCATTTGTTTTCACAAATGCAACAAATATAAAATGTTTTTATGGATGTGATTTTGTGATGCGTGTTGAGACAGACTCATCACTGTCTCAACAGTGATGAGTCTGGGTGGTGCATTTAATTGATTTTACATGGCTGCAAAGCTAAGAAGGAGGAAGATGTCAAAGCCTATTAATGGCCTTTATGCACTGGCTGTATTTTTCAGGTAACATGAAAACCATTTTAGCACGGAGAGGAGTTAAAGGTGCGGGGAGAGGAGGAAGACGACTAAATGCAGAGAGGAAGAAAATAGACTCTGAGTGAAAAAGAACAGAGAGGAGGAACAGAGAATGGGTTTTTCGGCCCCTATAAACAAATCAACACATCTATCACCCTGGGCCTCCTGTAAGGGCCATCGGGTCACTGGTGTGTTTGCACCGATCCCATCACTCACTCAGAGTCGACAGGCCGGCCATTCCCAACCAACCACGGTCTGCTTTTCCAATCCAGTCAACAAAGCCCGGGCCCTGGCACTGTCTGTTTAGCTAGAGGGGGAAACTGTCAGGAAAAGTAAGACGAATGAGCTGCCCTGATTGACTATTTCCTTAGATACTGAATCAATGGGCTTATTATCACCAGCAATTACAGTACTAATACAAACAGATGCTCGGGGAAAGACATCTGCTTAGAGAGATGAGACAACTAGATTCCCAGTCAATAGAGTGAAGAAAGCTCTCCTCTCACTGACCCTCAACAGAGGTATTTGTATTCATGTGCAACCCAGAGGCAAATACACAGCAGTGTGCATGAAACACACACAAACAGTAAAGATTGTGGATATTTATTGGCGCTAGAAGAGCTATTAATTTGGAATAATGGCACTTAATGTACATTAAAAAGGGGTAGCACAGCCATTCATTTTCAAATTTAACTGTAAAGGGAAACTGATATAGTACTTAGCTTTAAATAGCTGTTTATCGGGAAAACTAGTGAAACTAAATAGTTTAAAAGGGACCATATACGTGTATAGTATTGAACTTTAAAAGATTAATTCCTTTTTTAAATTACAGGATAAAATTCTGGTCTTAAACAATTTGATTTATCTATTTATTCAATCTCAGAATCAAATTTTTAGGGCCTTTTTACTGCTCTCTCTTTGTTTTACGTTGAATTTTTCATGGGAATTCTTTGTGTTCCCCCCTTTCCTCACTCATCTATTGGCTTTACTTCCCCAGATGAGCTCTTTGTTTCAACATATTTGACCAGGAGACCAAAACACGGCCGCCACGTTATGCCTTGTTGGAGGAGAATAAAAAAAAGGACCTGCTCCGCTTCACTTCCTTATTATGATGTGATTCAGTCCACAGATCTCTACACTGAGCCCCAACAGAGACACAATCATTTTTAACACTTTCCCCCTCTCTCCTATTATCTGTCTCCAACAATAGCCGCGACTCAACACCTCTCCTCCCATTGCTCTGACATAAAAACCAGTCTATGGAGTTTCGGGAGGGACTGAGGCATATCATTGGAGCTCAGGCCATGCAAACAGCAAGAGGGCCCATTCAGAACGGGCTCTGATGGACGTGGTGCCACTTGAAGAGGACATGCCTGACTTGCCGGTCCCTGACAACCGTCTGTGTTTGCCAGGTGGAGCATTGAGGGGCTGTGCAGTCGTTTTTGTCACGGTCTGCTCCGTTACCGTTTCCCCGCTGCAGGGCCCTTGCTATATGCCACCATGGCTAGCTCGCTCGCTAGCTCCACGCCTGAGCAGGTAGCCTCAGGAAGGTAGCCGTGCATAAAGGTCCGTCCCCTTTCTCTCTTTGTACGCCGTTTCTCACATTTAATTATCTGATTTCTTCTCCTCCCGTTGCTGAGAGGAGACAGGAATTGCTCCTCACGCCTCCTTGCTGCGGGAGAACTGTTGATTGTTCTCACGAAAGGCTGCAGTGGAGTGAATGAAAGGACACCTTCTTGTTTCACATCACATATTAGACCTCTGCACGCAGGCCCAAGTGTTCAGGAGCAGTGGACCTGTATTTGGAGTCAATGAGGAGAGCATTTGAGCCGTGTCACTGCAGAATTTCCGAGAGAGGGGGAAATCTTTATTTGAGATTTGTTGCTCTGGAAACCAGGCTTCACCTCGTCCTTTCTCTCTATTGATTGAGGCTGATGTTGAACCAGGATACGGTTCTCTATGATATTGGATATGCAGTCTGTCCAGTTTCTCTCCACGCTCTGATTGCTGACAACTATGCCGAGTTTTATTGGCAGTTTACACTAAGGGTGTTTGAGTGACTGGTGTTCCTGTGGCCAACAACACAGACCACGAGAATCATCTGCAGACTTCTGACTAAGAATTATCTTAGGAAAAAGTGTCTCTTAGCACCACAAGATGAAGTGCACCGTATGAAAAATCAGGAACTAATAATCGACCAACTATGAAAACAAAGTTTGTGCAAGTTTTCAACATGAACGTCACTTTCCAAACGTTGAAGCAGTTTAAATCACTTGATCAAGTAAACTGAGAACAGTTTGTGGTTTGTGTTTTCAACGCATGGTGCAGTTTAGGGGGAAATGATCCGTCACTGACAACTTTTGTTCTCTATATGACAACATTTTCTTCTTGTCAAAAAACCACATCAAACTTCAGTGACTTGAGCTGGCCGGTCAAGGAGTTGGCAGGAGTTAAGAGAGTCTATGGCAAACCTTCTTCAGCATCTGACTGGATGCATTAGTCAAACATCATTATCTTTATCTGGTGGTCAAATTCTTGCATGTGCTTACCTAGCCTGGAGGCCAGACCAATTTTCTTACCTAGAATATTTTTGTGGTAGGGAGGTTGGTCTGGAAGCCTTCTGTTGGGACCTGAACATGGTCTGGCAAAGATCTGCCAAGCCTGAAACCTTTGGACGGGCTTTATGTGGCGATGGACATAAAAGTAAAAGCGATGTAGTCCTACTACACTGGAGCTGAAATTGTTTGCCAAAAAAAATGGCTGCCGTTGGGGAAATGAGACGCTTAGAGTTTGCTTTTCGTGTTGTAAAAGATACTGGCATCGAAAAGGACTTTAAAGGACGAACCATTAACAGGGATTGAAGGCAAGATTTGTCAAGAACGTTGCTCTGATTGGTTGTCGGTCTATCCAATTGTGCGCCCAGGTATTGCTTTCTTTGTGGTTGTGGTTTTGCCTCATAATCAAATCCCAATGGAGTGTTACCAGACTCGTATTCTGAGGCTCGTGCTTGCCATTAACAAACAAAAACTACACATTCCTCTTGGTGTTCTGTCTACTGGTGTACACATGTCCAAAAAGACAACTTAACAGAGGCAGCTGTTTGTATAGTAAGTAGTGTACAATATGTTGGCTTTGAGGAATTGCTGGTACAGATGCTCCGATACAGGATGATGTAGACTTTTTATTTTCATTTTAATAAATGTACTATTTCCTATGCAGTTATGTTCTTAAGCATAGCTGCATATGGATGACTTAAATGTTATTTACATTAACGGTTCGCAGTCATTTACAGTCTACTGGGATGCATTTCTACAGCAGCCTATTGCTATATTACAGTGATGTGGTGTCCAACAATGAAGTCATGACGTTTTACTTTAAAAAGCACAGTAAATAAATACTATGACTTAAAGTCATATTTATCAGTTATCACATTCTCTGACCCATAATCCCGTCACCGTGTACTAAGATTATGTTCATTATCATTTTTCTGTCAATTCCTGTGTTGTCTTCGTCAAGTAACCACCTATAGTCTCCCTCTGAACCGACACTGTAGGAACTAGTGACCTAAAACGCTAGCAAATCAGATGAATGGACCAGGAGGAAAATTAACCCCCTACTTATGTGGCGATTCCATTTGAAAATCACCTCATTACGTGATTATGTCATTAGGAATGGGGCATGTAGGGTGGGGGGTTTGGGGGCATTTCAAAAGCCCCCAGTGAGTCCGTCTGTGAAATAAAAGACGCAAAAGGACCTTAAAGGTAATTAATCCATTTAACTCCCCAGCTCAAGCTCCACATGCCACAGCAGACAACACAGCGGTCCCACAGAACAGACCGAGGAGGGGAAGAATGCTAGTGGATTGCTTTACAGGAGTAGCCCTTTGAAATATATACATAAATGACAAACGTACCATTCTTCTGAAGCATGAGGCACAATGGGAAAGTCCATTTCCCCCATCTCCCTCTCTCTGTTGTGAGAGCAGCTATGTGGCGGCAATTATAGGTTTATGTACTGTACAGGGAATATGGCAAAACAAGTGCCCGTACAATGGTTAATGAAGGCATGCTGATTGCGACGCAGAGCAGTTACCGTATCGAGTCTTGGGAACTGGACTTTCTGGTATTTCAAGCTGACTGTAAGCTGGCAAAATATTGAGTAATTGACTTAAACACAGATTTTTACATAGCGAGATTTAATATTTCTATAATGTTGGAAATAAAGTCGTTTGACAAAGGCGTACCTTCAAACTTTAGTGAATACATGTGTACATTAGGAGCACATTTACTATTTTGTTAGAGCCTCAACAGCTGTGCAACCCGTCTTAATGGAATCATTAACGCAGTGTGAATTATTATATAGTTTAATATATTAATATACTTTAATTAGGTTCAATTACTCAACGCCTGCTTACCGTCATCCGTATACATCTTACCGAGCGCTGTGCCGCCTCGCTCCACTATGGGCAAGTGGAACGTGTTTCCTGGACCTGGAATTTCAATACCCATGCATTGATATTCAATATTTAATTCTCTAAATGCAACTGGTATCCGGTAATTAAGGAGGGCTGATTTATAGAAGGTCAGACGGAAGAATTGTGCCCTGTAAGGAAAAATAACGATATAAGGTTCATAATAAACTACAAACAGTTATATATTGCCACCATCGATAGGATTTATGATACAGGTTGCAATAAAACGGTGGCTGATAAATTTTAATGGCGCTTGTTACTAATAAGGCCTTGAGGGAGGAGGGGCAGCGGGTACAGTTGGATAACGGAGTCAGACAGTGTTTCAAGAAAGTGCAGTGGCTTTGAAGCATAAAGAGGGAGTGCATGAGTAAGAATTAAAGGATTTTTAAAATTTATTTGGGCTACTTTTATAATATATGTTGTTGTTTTTGTATATATTATTCTCATGCACAGTATTTTCTGTGATATAATCACAATGCCACACTGAAACACACACACCATTGTCCTGCTAGAGCCGTGGCTATTTGGCTGTAGCGTACAGTAGCAGTGCACTGCAACAATGCACAGAGAAGCCAAGTTTCCACTGAAGCCCCCATCCTGTGCACTGTAATAACTCACTGTGCCTGTCCTTGTCAAACCACCTAGCCTGAAGATAAATATGTCATTCTTTATGGCCCCCATCAGAGTCCTGAACAGATTCATTTGAGAATAAAAACAGGATTCCCCCTCCTAGTAAATCCATCAGGGTGATGAAGAGTCATTTAAAGCGAGTGCACAACTCCTGACATTTGACTTTATGTGTTCAGTAATTCTATTTGAGACGGCCCTCAGTGTAAGACCTCTACTTGTTTGTAGAGTGGAGAAAAAGTGGACTGGACACACCGGTTCATTCAGTGGAAGCAGACAGTAGGTAGTTTCACATGTGTCTACACACACAGAGGAGTTCATAAAATTAGTTTTGGGTCAGAGACATATAAGGAGGATGAGAAAGTTTGAAAACCATTGGTGTGCAATGATAAAACACCCCACCACAGGCCTCAGGATGTCCGCAGGTGCGTTTCAGAGCCAAACTCCAACAGATTGGCAGAACAGTGTGGTGTAGGCCATTTGGCACAGAATACACTCCACTTGCTGCTCCACAGGGAGAAACTCCCTCCTCGCACACATGTGTGATTACCACAGTCTACATAGAAATGTTTTGTGCTTTTAAGTTGTTTCTAAAAAGTTTGTTTGCAAGATTCCGTTAAATCAGACGTAAACCAAATTGACTGATATTTTTTAAGATTAAAGGTAACATGCTAGTCACATTACCTCTAACATGTATGCATTTCATGTTAAATTACACCATTATTAATTATAATTTCAGTGCATTATTGTGCATTTTCAACCACATTTTCTCAGATTTAGGCAAACATGACAATTTTGATATAGTAGTAGATGTAAATGCAGTGTTTCACCTCAAAAAGACTAAGCTAACAACTTTACAAAATAAGAAAAACTTTTTTTTTTTAGTCACCCAAAGGGAATTCTAAGATGATACACCGAGAGAATAAAGTTGAGAAACTGCATAACCGGATGGCCACAGGAAGGAAGGACCTCCTGCGATGCAACGTTCTTAGTTTCTGGGAGTTAAACAGTCAAACATCCTCCTCTCCACGACAGCGTGCAGACCGTCCAGCTCCGCCCCCAAGACTGAGCCGGCCTCTTGAACCCGTTTATAAAGCTACTGACAGTGAGTGCTTGACATAATGGGATGGGACGTACTGGTAGAGAACAAGGTTGATTTATACGTCCTTGTCCATGCAAGAAGCAGAGATGAACACTTGTCAAGAAAGGCTAGATTAGGGATGTCCTTTGACTTGTGAGCTACTTTTATAATGATTAAGTCCAAATGATCTACGTACACACTATATATGTGGCTCTGTATGGAGTCAGCCAGGTGTGCTAGTTGCTTACTGGTTTTGTGGCAGCTTATTTGACCGTGCATTCGCGGGGAGGTCTCAGACCGGCCGTCCGTCAAGCCGTCATTGTGATTTACCTTACACTACCTTCGCGATCTACCCGTCGATCACAATCAATGTATCGGGCACTCATGGGCTTCATCAACTTTCGGGTAATTTAAGTTACTGGTCCATTTTTTTTAACTTCTAAACAGTCAAGGGGTGTTGTGTGTTAAATAGGCTATATTATAGGCTATATTATACACCAATCCTTGGTGTTTGCATGAAAACCTGTATAGTAGCTTGCTAGCAACCAACCAACCACTGTAGCTTGCTACTGTACAGGGGTTTCACTTTGTTGTTAGCAAAGAACAAATGAAAGGGTCTTCCTGGTGTCAGACTGTCAGAAAACAATTCAAGCCTGCAAAGGCCATGGCGTGACCTTTCTAACTTTTTTTTTTTAAATGACCTTGTTGTCATTGTCTTTTCAACTTGCAGTTAAGCACCACATTCGCATTCAACGGCGTATAAAACCCTAAAATGTGGTCAAACACCAGCTAAAGAGATGAGGAGTGCGGAGTCTGGTGTGTCTGCAGTGAGTTATAAAGGCAGAGAAGAGATTTCTCCTCTCCCGTCCCCGCTGTGCTTACCTATCCCTCTCACCTTGCAGTCTCTCTTTATCACTAAATCATTCTCTATCTCTTTCTAACTCTCTCTTTAACTCCTTTTCACTCACGTTCACCCTCCTGTCAATTCTGGTCCCCTTTCAATCTCCTCAGCCGCTCTCCCTCTCTAATACTCTGAAAACTACTCACTCTGCACCTCATTCTCTCCCTGAACACTTTCTCTAGCATTTACCAGGCAACCCTAGTGACTGCTGGGCTGTAAAATGGCCATACGAGGGAGAAAGAGCAGCAGAGAAAGAGTCTGAGAGAGAGAGAGAGAGAGAGAGAGAGAGAGAGAGAGAGAGAGGTGTTAGATTCTTGACAGCAGGGTCTCCCATTATCTCTGTAATCTGGTGATAATTAGAATTAGTGCTTCGGCACCCCCAGGGTGAGCCTTTCAATGCCTCACAATGTCTCAAAAAAAGGACCTGAAGGTACACTCCCTCCAAAGCACACACACACACACACGTATGTATGCAAAATCCTTGACCTAACCTCACACTGGCCCTCAAACCCTTTCTTTCTCAGTGCCAACTATTAAAACAATATCAAAACCCCTCACATACCATGTTCACCTTTCAACCTCTGAACGCACACGGTCACTGCCTCGGTCCACACACACATACACACACACACACACACACACACACACACACCACTCCCAGTCTACAACCCCCACTTCACCCCTCTTCCTCGCCCCTGGGCGGTGCACAGCTGAAGGTAACAGTGGGTCGCTGGTGTCGGCGGTGTGGAGCTCAGCCCTCGCTGCCCATTAATCTGCTGCTAATTAGAATGCTCAATAGACTCCTAAAATAGATGTTAGCTGTCTAATTATGCTATCAGCCAGCTAGCTCTCTATTAAAGGGAATTGATAAGAAGCAATGAAAACTTGAGGCTGAAGGGAGCCTGAGCGGAGCGGGGTTGTAGTTTTGTCTCTTTTACAGTCCTGCCAATAGTTGAGATTATTTTTTTGAAAATGGCACACATTGTGTTTCTTAGTGTCAGCTCGTGCGCAAAAGTAGATCACTGATTTCTGCTGCACTTTCCAAAAGACTGTTTAACAGTGAGTTAGGTAAACACAATGACACAGTGCCTGCAAATGCTCTGAAATGTGCTCTTACTACCAGTCAAAACACGTGTCCTGTTTTCGGTTTAGGTTCACTCGGTCGTTCAGTTTTGTCCTGGGAAGGTGTTGACTGCTGTATAAAGGATGCAGCGCAGATTCACAACAGCAGTCATTTGCATTTGTTTAAATGTTGAGCTATTTTTGTAACAGATTAACTCAGATTAACACCTACCACAACGTTTAGACTTAATTTTTAAGAAAAGAGAAAACTCCTTTTAACGTGTGTTTTTAAGCCTGAGTTTTCTCAGATTGTGCTCACACAGGTAAAGCACATTCTGGTTTAAGCAAAAAGTATACAGAAAAAAAAAGAAAAGAAAAGGCCGGTCACGCAGAAGAAGAAATGGCTGTTCATACTCAAGGTGTGGTCGGCGGGTAGAGGCTTGGCCACGGCCTTTAACCAGTGTCGTCTGCCATGAAATGTTGTTTTGGTGTCAGTCACAGCCACTGTGACCCCTGCTGCCTCGACACAATACCTCCAGTACCCCCCAGCCCAGTGTGCGGCTCATTCACCGAGCCTCGACGTGCATTCCAACCATTCACTTCCCCTGGAGACTCTCTCTCTCTTTTTATTTTTTTTTTTCCCATTTCTCTCTCCCCGTCGTCTCTCCTTCTCCCTCTCGCCCCGTCACTCTCTCTCCTCTCCCTTTCTTTGGCTCCGTGTCTCTCATCCCGTCCCCATCTCGGAGAGCGATTCAGAACGGAGCGGCACACAAGTCGGCGGCAAGGATCAGTGCGAGGCGGGGAGCAGACGGTGATGGTCTTGAAGCTAACTTTTAAATTCTATGTGTGTTTAAAATTTCAGGACTAATTTATGAAAGGAATGTAGGTTTTTTCAAAACTTTCACATATGCAAAAAAAATAATCCTTTACTTAAACTATTCCTACTTTGTATAAGGAAAAAAAGTTTATGGAAGTACACAATTATTCAAAAGAAAAGACTTAGCCCTCAGTGATTTGACAATGGAGTAAACTGGTGTAAAAAGAAAAAAAAAAACTCCAAGCAGTAGATTTAGCTTTAAAGACTGGCTCTAACTTTATAAACAAGTGTTAACAAGTTGTCCCTCTGTTTAATTCACTTTTTTTTTTACCTATATTAATACACAATCCGACATTAAAGTGCCTACAGCTGGTCAGCAGATTCCCAGCAATAATCTATGGCTTCCAGAGAAGAAGGAGAAGAAGGAAAACAAGCCAAACCACGCAGGGGTGCAATTCAAAATCTAATGCAATCAATACAAACAACATTTGTAAAGAGGGCCATTAAAGCAATTTTCAATGTCCGACAGACAATCAATTTACATGTTTGAAGAACCAAGTGCTGACCTAAACTAAAGTACGTCCAGGGAAGAGCAGGTTACTATTGATTTACTCCAAGATGAGCATGATGGCTTGTGTTGTTTTTTTTTTGTTGTGTATAATGCGCACTCAAATTGACAAAATAGCCGTTTAGCCAGGGAAGACAGGGCTTTCTTTACGTTGACTGTGCATTAAACTCAATAAAACATTAAGTGACAGGTGAAGCACGCGACAAGCAGAAGCAGCATCCATCGTGTCTGTCTAGCTAGAGTTTCAGAAACACTTTTTTAGGCGGCGTGCCTCACGGACCGCAGAAGAAACACAAAGGAAGCATGTGAATGAAATTATAAATTAAGATGACGGTTTGTTTTGGACTGGCACAACGCCCACCTGCGCCGTTCTTGTTGCATGTTACCGACACTTGCAAGGCTAAGAAAAAGGTGTTTGATTCCGTTTAACAACAGAGAACAGAAAACAAAAAAAAACCTTAAACCGCCGACTGTCATTTAGAAACATACTTTCACAGTCTCTCCCTCTTCCTGCGCCTCCCTCTCCTTCTCTCTCGCCGTTGTTTGGAGATCGATAGAGTCACCTTGGTTAGCTATTTGTAGCCTCACGGTTGGTGGGGTTATGTGTGTGTGGGAGAGAGAGGGCTCCTGTGCGAGGGATGGGGCGGGTTGCATGTGTGTGTGCGTGTGTGTGTGTGTGTGCCCGTGTGCATGGATGTACAGGAGCGAGAGCGCACCGGGTGTGAAGAAAGCCATGGGGATCAGCATTAGCTACAGAGCCCTTTTTGCTCCTCTTTAAACTTGATCAAAGGCAATAGTAGTTGAAGCCTATTAAGCACGTCCCTCTCAAGTGCAGGATAAGAACACCGCATATTCAGAGGGGGCCCATATTTTAAAACCACAGCCACTGAAACCTAAATGTATAGTTTTTTTGCCTAATAGTAGAAAAGTGAATTGGAAATACAAAGAAGAAAGTTTTCTGAAAAAGGGGGTTAAAGGCCCGGATTCAAAGGCACACCTTTGAAATCTTAAAACGGCTTGATCCACACTTGCTAACTGGTTTATCAAAATCACCACAGCTATTTGCTGTGGTTGTCTGAGCTTATAAAAATACAATTTCAACTTCAGGGAAATGTTTTTGATGGATTCTCGGGCACATTTTTATAGCGCCCACCAGACGCAGGCAGCTTTCTTTTGAGAGTTTATTTTCCGTCCTCTACACCTTACATTGTTGAAACCTAATCACATTTTTTCATGTTATATATCCGTATATTTATTTTATTTTTCAGCCTGATTAAATATACAATTTTTTTTTTCCAAATATAAGAACTTACAGGTAATTATAGAAGGAATAAATAGTTGATTTAATTTGATCTCCTAACAGATGTCTATAAAGGGAAAACATGTTCAAATTAGTTTCAATCGTGCCTTATATTATATGCACATCAAATTCATATCTTGTCAAACACATATTACACTAAAAAGCACCTTCAACTTCGCCCACGGTCAAACAATCTGGTAATATTACAGTGGAAGTGGCCAGCGGATGAAACAGATCCACGTATTGTGACTTAAATGACAGATTATGAACGGGCCGGGCGGATGTTGTGCGGGGAACTCAACGGCGAGCGGAGAGGTGAGGGGAGTTCCTCGTGCCACTCCTCGCTGGTGTGTCTGGTGCCTGGTTTCTCTGTGTTTCGTGCAGTCCTCCAGAGGGAAGAATTAGAATAAACATATATAATCAGATAATTAGGCATTCACCGCAGATCCCCCTCCCCACCCACACGCACACACACACACACACACACACCAGCACACATTCAGCTGCATGCCTCGGGCTTGGAAAGCCAATGAAAGCAGATTAGCAGCTGTTTAAAGACATTAGCGAGTGTTGGGGCCTTTTGTGTTTATTTTTGTGTAATGACCAATTTAAGGTTTGATTTTTCATTTCTTTTGTCATTTATTTAAAACTGACTTGAGTTTTTCTTTTTTTAACAATGGGCTGTATTTTTATGTATTAGCTGTGTCCATTTTAAACAGAGGAAAAAGAAAACGTGAATTGAGCTGGTGGGCTTCAAAGCACGCTGAAGATTGACTTGTTTTAGCGCGCCGCAAATTATGAATGTCAGCTACTTGTTCATTTTGAGAGGAACTCTAATCGAGACAGAGGCCATCCTTTCATCAGCGGCGGGCGATGTTGCCCTTGCTCATCCCACCCTGTCAAATTAATTAGTACCCATCATTAATTTGGTACCGAAACTGGCTGTGACCTGCTAATCCAGCTCCACACTGGTATCAAATCAGCCGTGTATACCTGTCAGATAAATTCTCATATCCTGTCCCATTTCTTATTCAGGGAATCTGTCAAAGTTACCTCCTAGCCTTACCCCCTTTCTCCCCACAATGAAAACAATCAACCAGGAAGGATTTGCATGTGACAGTTATGGCAAAGCAGAGGGGGGGGGGCTTGCGTTCTGTTTCAAGGTGGAATGACTGCACCCCCTAAAGGTCTTGGGAGGAATTTCACGCCGGCTTGATTCCACCTCAAACCCCATCCACCCCACCTCCACCGCCGAGCTACCAGACAGTCCCAGAGAAAGGGAGAGGGAGCGTGCGGACGAGGGAGAAGACAGAGGGGTGTTCGTGCCACCGACATCATCCTCTCCTCTTCTCTCCGCCAGCCTGCTCTCGTCTGCCGGGGTGCTTATGATCCATTTTCCCCCAGATATGAGAAAGTTGCTCGCTCAGAGGAAGAAAGCAGTCAATCAATGCTTACTGAAATAGCCCCACTCCATTAGCAGGCGGTAACAGGAGCTGTGCCCTTGCTTAGGGGACTTTGGTT
>JASGAT010394821.1:0-10472 GCA_030220025.1 Chelon auratus | reverse complement strand
TCCTTCTTCTGCTTCAAATTACCAACAAGAACTAAAATGCTTTGGGCCATCGACAACCACTTCACTGCCTCCACTTATCTATGGCAGAAGAATAAAAAAAAAAAATAAAAAAAATGTCCCAACAACAAAGAAGGAACTCCAACACACAATAAAGACAATTTAACAGTAATGCTCAGTGTAATTTTTAGAATCGGACAGTGCGGTTTGTCATTTCTTATTTGATCGAGTCTCAGTAAACAACATTACAACCTTTGCTTATGTCGCCGCGTTGCCTTTGGCTATCGGCCAAACGCAGCCAGCGAATCAGGGCTTATTCCATAACCGCGTTTTCCGAGCTTATTGCATCGGACACAGGGAGATCAGATTTATTTAGGTATATGTGTGTATCACTCACTCGCCGCCCACCGTCCCACAATATCAACTATAGTTGCGCCGCTTGTCGAAACACGTGGTTTTCACTTGAAACCGCTTCGACGCTAACGAAAGCATGTTTACGGAGAAGATGGAAGGAAATAATTAGGCATATTTTTTTTTCTTAATATATACGGTGCAATATCACCGAATGGCCTTTACACCTAGTAGGGAGCTGCGGCATGTGTTTACATGGCGAGTTCTCTTTGAAAGGGACAGACCTTATTAGGGTTTGTTTGTCCCCTGCCTTGAAAAAAATCCCCGCAAATGACAAGGGAGTTCATTTCCTAACATCTTTGAGCCGAACATGAAAGAAGGCTCCTGGTAATTAGTATATAGTGATTAATGATTGTCAGTATCATAGCTTCCCCTGCTTTAATCAAATAAACACACACATGAAAACATACCCCAGCGTGCACGCAGGGTGCTATTCCCACTTAGGCATGGTTTTGTAGGTTTTGAAAATTACCATGTGGACGGAAATCTGCGCCACAACAAGGTTTTGCTAAATTAATGAGTACATGGTGCATATTTGCCCTTTATCCAAGTGAGGAGATTTGAAATAATGAAAAGGAACGCTGAAGTTGGCGTCAATGCACGTGACAAATAAAATATGGCAGTGCAAGGCATCCCTATACACTCTCAAATTAAAATGCCCATTAACAATGTTATCCGGCTACTTGCGCCTCATAACTTACACATATCTTCAAAGGCTTTGATATCAAACACAATCTGGCAAATAAGACGGCGTAAACACATCTAGATGCTAGCTGGAGAAAATGCTACAAACACACATGCACGCGCGCAAACACACACAATGCACGCATCCAAAAAAAAAAGAAAAAAGAAAAATCATTGCTAATTATTTCAAGCGACACACGCTGATCAATCCTTCATAACGTAACATCGTTCCGCATGTAGGTCCCGGGCTACAATCTGATTCTGGTAATGTTTTTAAGGCTCTCGTGGCTTTAGCTTTTCTATTGGCTTTATGGATTTTTACCGCAGTGAAGAAGAATAGAAGACCAATTCTGCTCTAAAGGAGTTTATCATAACCCACGTGATTAGATTGACAAAATATTCAATAAAACGCTTGTTAACAGTAATCTAATAAGAAGCCATGCGATGTCCACCCAAATGGGGCTTATTGTTGAGTCTACATACTGTATATTTTTGGATGTTGCGTCAATTTATTTTTTGTTTAAATTACGAAAAGAAAAACCAAATCCTTCCTTTATATTTTGATATTTTCCAGACAAGAGCAGGTAGTAGAGGTATTAACACCTCTTGAAAATGTGCGCTTGTGCACATTTATGAACCCCAGAGCTTCCCTCAGCCTGGATTTCTCAGAGGTGAAAGGTTCCAAATCCCTCTTTAGATGGGTTGATCTTCTCGGGCCCATTATGCCCCTTCACTGTGACAGACTGGAAGCCGAGAGGCAGTCCGCGGAAGAACAAAGATAAAGGAGGAATTAAAGACGAAAACCCGAACTCGGCTTCAGCATTTGTATAACTTACCCTTATCTTACACCTGAGCATTAGCACAATTCAGTTTGTATTCCTTCCCTAATGCCTTGTTTCCCATCGTCCTACAAACCGCTGCGCTAAAGCTCCTCTCTGAAATGTCCGTAAATCATTCTAAGACAGAACCGAGACAGAACGGAAAGTTTTTGTGGAGAAGTGAACAATTCTCCTCCATTATGAAATTAAACACGGGGTAACGTGAAGATAAATTGCGACTTGTGAGAAGCCAACTACTTGATATTTTAAACTATTTAAACATACATGTTTGATCCCACTGGGAGAGCTGGTAAGCCAAATTTTGGTTTGGGGTTTATGGAAACACCCAAAGTGAAAATACACAAGCCAGTATTGTATTAAACTGAAACTGTGATCCCTTTTTTGGTAACAAGGTGACAGTGTTAATGTTTTCATAGTCTTATATACAACCACCAGAGTTGGGTTGTTGGGTTGATTTGTTTGAAAGAACATCAAAGAATCTACTCATGTAGAGCCAATTTTGAGATGACACCGACTTAAAGGTAAAGATAAATATATATATTATTTAATTTTCCATTCCAACTGGATTACGGTTGTACTGCCCTGTCCACTTTTCTGGTCGGACAAAGAGTATCTCATCACAGCAAGCTGACCGAGTTGAGGGCAACCACCGAGTCCCCAAAGAGAGAACTGAGATTGACTGTTGGGAAACCCGGGACACATCTCATCCCCTGAAGCAGTTGATCATAGCACAAATGACAAATAATTGACTGGATGATGGATGATGAGATTAGATTTATGGGTTTAAACAAGGTCAAACATCTCACTCCCACCTGCTAAACCACAGCACTGCTCCCAACGATGGAATCAGAATTATGGTTATGTGCATGATAATTTTCCTCTCGCAGCCTTGGGAAGGTTGTTAAGGACTTGTGTGATATCCAATAGGTGTTGGGTTGAACAGCTGAGACTACTGGGTCAACACACAAGGTCAGACAGACAAGGAGAGGGATCCACTTACTGCTACTAGGGTTGGAGCGACGTGCCTAAGTATGTTGGTCTGAGAGTTCTTTTCTTTTTTCATTTTTTTTTCCCTTATTCCCAAACATTATTCAAATGCACACCGATGTTCAAAGAGGTCCTAAAGTGTCCCACACCACTGACTGTATTTGTTAACTTCACAGCAGTGCTCCAAAGCCTCTATAATAGTGGTCTGTTAAATGTTCAAAAGAGCAAAATTACACCAGCGATGGGCGTTTTAGGCCGATGTGTCAATTTGACGCCGTAGCTACAGCGACAGCCCAGACCCTACGCAGCTAGTTTTTTTGCAACATGGCTGAATATTTTTCCATCTCTGAGGTTGTGGACGAACCATAGCAGTAGCAAGTTACAGGTAAACAAGCTGACTGTTGCGGGTGCATGCTGCGCTCAGAGACGACATAGATAGTTTGACCTAAAGACCCCGGATGTTGATAACAGGTAACCCCGGACTCAACGGGGAATGGCACTAGCGTACGATGACAAAATATTGGTGAAATGAACGAGTTTCGCGGCAGATAATGCGTTATTTAGAGGCTGCGTTTCGGTGCCCCAGTCACTCCCACTACATGGATATACGCTGATCTAATTATCTCCCGAAGGAATACGAATTACACAAAAGTTATATGGGAGAGTAAACGGCCGTATTTTATGCCAGAAATAAGGTCCAGGTTGTAAAGAACAGTAGTTTCCCCTTTACCCCTAAACTTGTAGGAAAAACTAAGACTTTAAATTAAAAAATTATTCATAACACTCATAAATCTAAAAATTTACTTTGGAGAAAAACAGTTTTTGGATCTTAATGAACATTATCTATAGAGTCAGATCAAGTTCTTAAACATCACACTGGTGCAACACTGTAAATCACATATCCTATGTGACCATCCATTTATACTAAATAAAATCAGTCCTTACTAGTTTTTACTACAAAAGTACTTTCAGTTTTTAATTCAAAAACACGTCAATTAAACATTTTGTGGGCAATGCACGCCACGACCTCCAAGTGTGATGTTCTGGGCTTTTTAAAGCTAGACGGGATATCTCCATTTCATTTATTTATAAAGGCAATTTTCGCTGCTGATTTAAAACCCTCGCTTAAACTCTGCAATGTTTGCCATAAATCCCCTTTCTCTGATTAGATCAATCACTTTGGTCATGAACCCTACACTTGAGTCACATAATGAAGGCCATCCACTGCCATATGGGGGTATTTTTTCAAGACAAAATGGAGCTCGCAGTGCTGTTTACTTTGCCGTTAACTCATGAAGAATAAATTACCCACTTTAAAGGTTTATAACTTCACTACCGGTGCGAGAAACAGCGGGAGAAGTTTACTATTTATAGAAGGTAAGTGGTTAACTTTTATATGCACTTTGGTAGTTTTTGCACAGTTCGTCTCCTTCATCCTCCATGGCTCGAGGACAAGGGAGCTGTTAACTGTTGAGCCAATAAAACTGTTATTGCCGCTATCTTTAACATGCTGTGAATGAGGTGAGCCTTAAACAAACTACATTCTGCAGTGGAAGAATGATTAACTCTTGTATTTATAATGCTCACTCTGTAAGGCAGCCAACCGTATTTTTCCAAATGGTTGAATTTTATTTATAAGACATAAATTTCCTGAATCCTCACCAATACATCCACTGTCAGCTACAGGATGAGCTATATAAATGGGATCTTTCCTTTTCTAGAATAACTGATTTCATGGGAAACGCTCATTTATCACGAAGTGGAATTAGGTAAAGAACCACTTTTGTTTAGTGACTAAACAGAGCTTTGACGTCATATTAAGGGAGGACACCATCTTTACCATCTTCGCAGTGCTTATGGATCAAAGTAGAGGTTATCAAATCAGACCCAAGTACTGCTATAACGCATATAATGCTCACTTGTAGTTGATCGCACTCAGTTGCAATCCCAGGTGGATATAAGTCTCTCATTTAATGTCTAAAACGAAAACCAGTAGTGAAGATCATAAAATCTGTGGCTGAAAACCACATGCAGGCTGACCTTTTTATTATTTTTCCTCAGCTGGACTAATTGTAATCAGACATATAGTAGCACACGTGTTATGGCTGATATGATAAATGTCCCTTAGCAAACCATCCTGTATTGCTGGAGCAAGCAAAACAAACGCAATGCATCTAATAGCGTTACAGCAATCCATCCATATGTATAACTATATGTTATGTTTATGAGTACCGAGTGAGTGAATACTTTGCTGAAGGCAGGTCATTACTTAAGTAGCCATGGCACACACTTTGCTTTTTTTTTTCCTTTAACAATAATTTATTTGAGACCAAAATAAATCAATGCATATTTACAGAACATATGTTACTAGATTTGGACAAGCTGCAAAGCCCGGCTCCATTAATAAATTGAGAACGTGAGGATTCATTACCGTATGGGTTTTGAGAGCGTATCCATGCAAATGGCAAAGAAATGCAAATGCGTAGGCATCATCAAGCAGAGTGCTCTAAATAGATTGCAGCTAGGTAATCACGGGGCCCACCACAAACATTTCCACTGGACTACGCTGGTCTATCAATTCAAAAATCACAATGTCCAATGTCTTAAACATGGGCATACATTATGTCACGGAATATCTATTTGATTTACTTGTTGATCCAGAGCTAGAGAGGTAAGGACTACACGCTTTCTCTGACAAATGGCGTTTTAACTTCTAAGTGAAGATGTGAAATTGCTCTCCTTAATTGCCCCGTAAGACTGCAGCACCAATTATTAATCAATGGGTGTCAAGGGAGCCGGGCCCTCCTTGTATTTAAAGCAATAAATTGCTGAATTATATTCATATTTATTCTAAGTAGGTCTTCATTGTAATTGGCATGTTATTAGGCTGAGGGCTTTTAGTCTGTATCAAAGTAATTCAATTAAAAAAAGTGAAATATAGATCTGTCTGGGATAAACAAACAAGCCAGCTGTAATATGACAGAAATGCGGTGAATGGTCTGGTTAAGTAGCTCATTATTTTTGCCCTTCCTTGAGGAAAATAGCTGCTTCAGGAGTGTAGAGCCCGTTTCCATTGTAGCAGCCGGGGACTATGGAAGCACCTCATCAATCCACTTATCCCTGTTCCGTTGGTTGGATAATCTGAGTGTCTGACACTAATGGTGAGGTTGCCTCAAGACTGAGAAAATATACAGAGGAGCCAGCTGAGGAGCCAGCTGAACCCCCCCTCCCTCCCTCCCCAGTTTTCTTCTCCTCTCACACTCTCCTTCCTTCATTCGCACACACACAAACACATATGGACAAACACGGAGTGCATACTCCATCTCTGGCTCTCTTTTCCAATGTTCAGTCAAGAGGGTAATCCTAAGCTCCTTTACTTATCTCAGGGTGGAATTTCCAGCATTAGTCATGATAAGACACGGGTCCTCACTGATAAAGCAAAGGAAAAGCTCTCCAAAGCTAACTAAGGTGGAGATACTTATGGAATGCAGTTTCTGCAAGAAACCTACTGGACGTGGATCAAAAGCTATTGTCTTTGTTGCTTTAAAGAACACCATAAACTCATTTTAGCAGGTTTTCGAGACAATGATCAGTGTGTTTATGGATAGATAAAAAAATGATTTTTAGAAGAAAGTTTATTTTCTTTATAGTACATCATGTCCTAAGTAGGCCAAAAATCATCACAGATCTGTTGCTAAGCCGTTATTTAATAATGGAAGAGAATATTTGGCTTGGCTTTACAGCTTGGCTGTATAACTTCAGTAACACGGACAACTCAGACATCATGATTCAAAGTTATTAGGCAGAGATCAGCCTCCTGTCTGCAGAAACAGTGGCGTTTACTTTGGTAAGAAATCGCAATATGTTATGTTTTGCTACATGTTGTTGAGGGGTTTTGCAGGTCAAAGTGATTTACACCACTGGCTCATGCGAGGGTAAAGTGGAGCTATGGGAGGAGGGGTTGTGGGATGTAAAGATTTATCATTTCTATGAACTTTTTACAAGCGTCATGCCCTATCCAGAAACAACAACACAGGTATTTAACCTGTTCCTTGTCAAGCCCTGCCTGGAAAACCTCCATTCTTCTTCAGGGAGTCGGTGGACATTTGTTTATTTCCAGCTTTGGCTAATTGACCAAACTATCTGTGCAATTTTCCAGTCGCAGCGCTATACGAGTACATGAGTGAAATGTACATTCTGCCTCAGAGAAACGGCTTCTGACGGATGGCGCGGGTTCAAGTGAAGGTTAGGGCCTATGAGCGTGGAGAAACTAAAACAGCCCCCCTCCTGCACCCTGGATCCTGCGTTAAAGAAAGCAGCTCTGTCACATTCATCTTAGAGGCAAACTTGCGAGGCAATTTGTTGAAGGTCAGCAGAATATGTGATAAAAGTGTAGTCTTGTTAAGCATCCATCAAAGGCTGATTCGGATTTTGAGCAAAGATGTAGTGACAAAAATACACAATGGGTTCAGGGTAATGGGTTTAGGCAGGGATATTGGTTTGGGTAATACAGTTAATAGGTCCTTGGATCTGGGGGCTCTTTTAGGCAGATATGAGAAGCATCACCGGCTGTCATATCCTCCGATGAGAGTATGCATTAGAGCAAACTCTATTTAGTAAAAGACAATTCAATTAGGGACTATTCAGAGACCCCGGATTATTTCCCTACGGGCATCCGCTCATTCGAGGCAATATTCAGATTTCATTGTGTTTTCAAAGTGGAGAAATGTCAACGGCTGGCTCATGCAGTGGTCGGGGGGGCGGAGGAGGCTGTATGGACATTTATATTTCGACGGTCAAACAAATGAAGACAAAATTTTCTCAATACGGCCCTAATGTACAGTAGCAATATTTTACAGATAGAGTGGCTGCATTTATCTTATGACACAGAGGTTTTTATGGGCCGCTTTGTGTTTATATGAAAAGAGAGAGCCTGACGTTTTCATGCATTATCCTTTAAGAAAAAAAAGAAGGCGCCCGAGCCTGAACTGGAGTTTCATTCTGTATGTGCTTTGCATCAAATGAAATATAAGTATATTAATATTTGATTTACGCGGGTTACTAATATTTTAGTGTAACATTTAATCAAATACAAACTTTGAATTTGAGTACGTTCCAAGTAATATCTGTAAAAGAAGAAGACCTGAACAATTGATTATGTTCAAGTATTCGTTCTGAGAATTTATACCTCATGACATGTCGGGATTTAATGCACATCAAACACATATGCCGCACATATCAGGTGTGACCGTATAAAGTGATATATCTTCCATCGTCAAGCATGAAAGTATATTTCTATGTCATACGCACATATGTTGCACGTATCGCGTATGTCAGCGCGGGGGCTATATGCTCTAACATTCTACTATGTCAGTGCATTAAGGCATATGTCCACATTGTACACACATATGTTCCACATATCACCAGACGTTCAGGCTACACCTGTCTCTACATGAAACCAGAGACCCGTGCCTGCATCCAGGGGCTATGCAGCGCAGTGACAATGCAACTGGGTCACAGATAGTCATAAATCCAACCTCCTAAGGTTATTACACAAGAAAGTGAGATGCCGGCAAATCAATTCACAGTTTGGCAGTGGGCTCATAAAGCGTCTTTACTAGCTCATCTAAATCCAATCAGCATGTTTCCTATGTAAACAGAGACGTACAGTATTTCATGCAAAGGGACTTCCTGAGGATGACATTGCAATAAGGATGTGTCACATAAACAAGCAGGCCATTGTTAAACATTAGCAAATGTTAATCTAATCATTTCATTGTGCTCTGCGATGCTGGTAGGCAAGTCTGCTGTTTTGACAGTTGCTAACTTTACTTTTTTTTTTTTTTTTAACCAAACACTGACAGATCTGGGGGAGCGCTGGAGACCCTGCAAGTTCTTGGAAAACATAAAACTTCACAGTGTCGGCGCAATTAATGAAGCGCTTAAAGTGTTCTTCTCCGCGAGCAGGGAAAAAGGTAGACAATCTTACCAGCGGAAAGAAAACAAGGGAGATGTCTCGGTAGATTAATTCGTCGTAGTCGCAACTGTGTTATTACCGGGAACAGCTCCAGGATTTCTATTTCACCGTGAGGCCGTGTTGATAAAGTGCTCACAGCTCGGAACATGAATCTACCCATGCAACACAAGTTGGGCAGATTTTGACTGTGTACATTAGACATCTCCTGTGCAGACATATTGAATGACGAAAGACATGACATGATAGTGGCAGGCTACTAAGATTTATCCTGAAATCCAACCATATCGCATAACTGCTTTGGGAACAGTAAACTTCGTTCCCGACTCCAGCTGACATTCATTTTAATCCGCCCTGAATCATGTCCTTCCTGCAGCTCCGTCTCATGGACACTACAAAAATGCAATGAATGCATTTTAACATCAGGTCAAATAACATTCTGTAGTTTTTTTTTTGTGTTCCTTTTTTAAATATTACTCAAATGCGAGTTTAATCATTATCAGCACACTGCCCGTCTGTGAGGTGTGTGATGTTAAAATGTGCTGGCACTTCTATTCTTAAACTCACAATGACAGAAGGGACCTTGGTAATGAAGAGCAAATGTCCGTATTCGCATGTAGAACAAAGGAGCTTGATATCAGCACAATGCTTAGCCCAGTATTTCCACCAGCAACGCTCGTCCCGGAGGGGTTAGCATTTCACCTCCGAGTGATAGGCCGGTCAGTGCCCTTCTCACTGATTATATGGACAATGACTTGTCAGAGGGAAAGGGGAACAACTTTGACGACGTCCTTTCTTTTTTGCACTCGCCACACAGATCTTTGCTCCGCTGAGGCGAAGTTTGACTGAACCTTTTGTCTGGGGGAGTTGGGAGAGAAAGAGAGGGAGAGAGAAGGAGAGAAGAAGGGGGGAAAGGGGACACAACAGCGACCATATGTTCAATGTGACCCTCATTATTCTCAATTAGGGCAGCCATCCATGGAATGGTCTTGCTGATAACAGCCCATAACACCTTCAGTGGAATGGTGCACAATCTTCCAGTGGCACGATGGACAAGCAGGGTGGCGAGAAGAACGCGTGCGCGTCTACGTGAATGTGTGCAGGGACGCCTTCTGTGAACTAAGTTTGCATGCGTGCACTCGTCGTTGTGTATGGACACGCACATCCTTGCCAATGTGTGCACGCTTTGAATGTGCTTTTGGTTCTCCGTGTGTGTTTGAAGGACCTATGGCGAGGTGGGGCGGGCAAGCAGGCAAACTTTGCCAGCTTCTGGAAGGCTTACAGGGGGTGTGCAGGGACACGGCCCAGGTCCCCAGGATGTCTGGGCGGATAAGTTGATGGAGAGTAATGGGGTCACATTGAGCATGTGATGTAAAGCCTAACCTTATGCCTAACCGTTAATGGCGTTATGAATCTGGCAGCGCGATTCCTCTTTGCCACTTAACGTATAACAAGAACAATATTTATTCTGGGTTGGGGGGAGGATGAAGAGGGAGATACATATTGGTGTAATCTCTTTGTTCCTCAGCCCTAACACTTTGTTCTTCTCTGAAGTCATTTTTAGTGCAGTGCTGAGCTGA
>JASGAT010394820.1:6500-18536 GCA_030220025.1 Chelon auratus | reverse complement strand
AAACCGGTGATCTTCTTGCGGTGAGGCATCAGTGCCAACCACCTCGCCACTGTGCCGCCCTCATGCTGGAGTTGTGTATTAGAAATATAAAACCTCCTGGGAAGTGATGTCTTGATGCTACTACAGGTTACTGATAGGTGGCTTCACACCACCTCTAACTGACCTCCGAACTCATCTTTGAACTGCTCGTCTTCTCTGTGTGAGATACTATAATACAACAATGCTGTATTGTCTTTCCAGAGTATTATTTTTTTTTTTTTTTTCTGTTGAGTACACTAGAGCCATGAATCATGATCAGTTTATCGCACTGGTTACTGTTTTGTCCTCCATGTGTGCCGCAGTCGCCCTCACACACTGTAAAAGACACTGTAATGGAAAGTAGAATAATTAGTTCCTCTCTGCTGGTTTATCATTATCTAAACATTTGACTGCTGTGCTTAGTTGAATTTTGAGATAAACACCAGCAAGGTGTGTGGAGATCTGCAGGTAGAATTACCATCATGGTGGAAAATAAAACCCAAACAAACTAGGGATCCGACGTTTCGGTAAATTTGATGCAATCTGCAGGACCACGCAGAGCTTTGTGATCATGTGTTAGCACAGAGTGGACTAAATTACTCTACTAATTCCCTCAGATTAAAGTAATTTCACACATTCAATTTATTTATTTTAATTTGCTCCGACTCTCTTTCTCGCTCCGTTCCGAGCTACGCTGGGTGTTGTTTCAGCGCTGTTTACTCTTAATTGGGCAGCACTGGCTCTGAGGTGCACGCCGGGGTACAATGATGAAAAAAAGATCCAGCGTAGCATCATTAAAAATTATTTAATTATATATGATGCATTGGTTATATTCAAACACTGTGTCTATGCTACATTCATATATAAAAACACATTAGCAATTAAAGCATAATTACTGGCCTGGCATATCCAGACTCAACTCTTATCAGAATATGAGTGTGGTTACACAACATTTGGATTATATTATTATGGGGCTTATTGCATTCAACTGGATACTCCTACAACCAATAAACCAATCAAATCTTTGCTGGAGCATAATCAGTTGCCCAACGGAGCGACTCCAGACAAGAAAGACAATTGTGGCTACTTTCTCCAACATAACCTGGATCTTTCCTCCACCTTAAACCCTCTTTTCATCTGATGAAAGTGATGCATTTCATTTAAATTAAAGCCATGAATGTCGGTGGTGGCATTTTACTCCTGCTATAGATGTGTAAGTGACAGACGAAGACAATTTTTATACGACTACGCAGCAGTGATCTTGAACGTACTTGTTGGCGCAGGATCACCATATTCTGACAAATACACTTGAGTGCAAGCATTCAATTAAACTGAGGCAATAAGGGCATGCCATTTAGTGTGTGGATTATACACAGATCAGGCATAACATTATGACCACCTTCCTAATATTGTGCAGGTCTCCCTTGTGGTGACTCATCAGAGAATGGACATGGGCCCTCTGAGAGTGTCCTGTGGTGTCTGGCAACAGGATGTTATTTGTGGGGGGTCTTTGAGGGGAGGGGCCTCTGTGGATCATCCCACAGATACTTGATCAGTTTGGGATCTAGTGAATTTGGAGGCCAGGTCAACACCTTGTGCTGTTCTTCATGTTTTGTTTTTTTGAGTTGTTCCTAAAGTATTTTTGTGTGTGTGTCTGTGTCAGGCTGCATCCTGCTGGGGATGGCTGCTGCCATCAAGGAGTGTCATTGCTATGGGGTGGGGGTGCCTGGTCTGGTCTAGGTGGGTGCTACATGTCTAAGTAACATCCACACCAATGAATGAATGCCAGGTTCAGAAGTTTCCCAGCAGAACACTGAATTGTCACAAGATGGTCAATGTTATTTACTTCTCCTGTCAGTGTTCATAATGTTGTGGCTGAGCTGCGTGTATGGCATTGTGTTGAATACTGGACCGACAGTTCTTTGACATGTGTTCTTTGGTTAGACAATGGAACGTCTCTGTACGGCTGCTACTCTCTTGTAGCAGCGTACTCCATTGTTGAGCAGTGTAAATGTGAATAGGCTGAGTGGTGGATTTCATCTTGACATTCCTGCAGATAGGAGTTTTGTTTATATGACGCATATTGAGCTGTGAAAGAAAGAAGCTCTGTTGGCTTGCTAAGAAAAGAAATATATAAATTTTTATTGTGACTTTTTGTAGAGTGAAGAAAAAAAAAACTTGTATGTCAACTGTGGTGAAAGCAGTGAACCATAAAGGCGCTTTCACACCTAGGTTGTTGAAGCCAGAAGCAATATTTATATATTTTCAATATCCATTGTCAGGCGATGGCTGGTGGATATCTGCTAATGCCAAGCAGATGTGTGCTACAACCGCACCATCGAACACAAGCTGACTTTTAATATTGACATACTCAAAGCTAAGTACGCTTAGTATTTGCAGATACTGGTCATCAAAAAGGCTTCTCCAACAACAACAACAAGACCATCACTGTGTCATTCTGAACTATTGCAGGGAGTAATGGAAGACTGTGCATCCACAGTGAGCTGTTAGATGAAGAGCTGCAGGTGACAGGCTGCACACCTCCGACTACTTGGAGAGGCAACCAACTGTTCTCACTGTGCTGTTCACAGTTGCCCATATCCAATGATGGGAATTTTTTTTTTATTGCCTTTCCTCTTGTCTGTTAACCTCCTGAGACCCTGCGTCCTCACCTGGGGACATCAGGTTTTAGGTTTGTGGCAGATTATTGTGCATTCTGCTTCATTTAAACCTGTTGTCTTCACAAGTCGACATTTTAGTGTGCTATCTAGTGGTAGGAAAGGGTCAATACACTAATCGGTGTAAAAACATGATAGCATTTCAGTGGATTCATTCTACAGTTGATCACGGGACAAACGTGGACAAGATTCAAAACCTCATCAAAGTTCACGGTTGAAACTTGTTCTTTTATGCTTATTCATTGTTCTAATTTGATGTGACATGCACATTTAACACATTCTATCAATAGAAACAGGCCACAGCATCGCTAATTAGCAAGTACTCTTTTGAGGACATTGGGATTTCGTTGTTTGCAATTCTGTTTTTGCACAGTCGTGTTCAGATATTTAAATGAACATTTTTTATATTTTGCTACACATTGGTGACTTGATTGTATTGAAACTGAAATAATTCCAGTCTCCACATATGAGGATATAATTCTTTTCATAAACTACTTCCTGTTCAAAGATGAGGCTTAGTTTTTATACTTCTTAGGTCCTACTAATCCCAAATACCTTGGAGAAATTAAAATTGCATACCAAACAAAAGCTTGGGTCTAAATACTGGTCATCAAAAAGACTTCTACAAAACAACACAACCACCATTGTGTCATTTTCTGACAATTATTGCAGGGAGCAATGAACAACGTTGCATCCACAGTGAGCTGTTAGATGAAGAGCTGCAGGTGACACGCTGCACACCTCAGTTGCTCATATAGAATGATGGAAAAAGACCAATTATTGCATTTTGTCTCTTGTCTATTAAAACAAAAATTCTGTAAGTCTTATTATTAATCCACATATGCCATAGTTGTGGCCAGGAATGAAATGTTCAAGATTTAAGTAAACTTCTTTCACAGGTTTTACCAACATTTCACAACAGCATATAGAAGTTAAAAGAAATTCAGTGGTATTTAAAAAGATTTTGCAACGTTATGAGCAAGGATTACAAGCATAAAGGGAAAAAGGTGGAGGAATGTACCCCTTTTTGTTACGCTGACGGTATCCCAAGACTTGACTTTCCTCACACCTTTCATGGTTTTCTGCTTCCTTAGTCAGCTCAGTGGAAGAGATAAGAGGAGAAAAGCCTGTTTTGAACCTCAGCACAAAACAGCCCTAATGGTCTTAGATCATGTTCCCTCTCTGACACACCATTAAGTGCTAAATGTTAGGAATTGCATTACTGCAGCTTCTAAGATTAAGAGTGATAAGGAAAAGCTGTTATTCCTATCCTCTGTGCTCACCAGCGCAGGGCCATTGCTTTCCGCTGATGAATAATTCACGCGTCCGAATCATCCGCCGCAAAAGATAAAGGCCCTCCAACCACTCCTCAAGTGTATCGATTTTTGTTCTCTTTGAATGTTGGACTGAAGAGTGTCAAATAGATAATGGAAACACAAACTGTAGAAAAAAAAAACAGAGTCCTAAAGAACTTTCAGTCACTTCAAAATTATTTCAGACATATCAAGGACGGAAAAAGCTGCAAAGGTTAATTAAATATTAAGTCTGCACCTTCCTGAACCCAGTTTGTGTATAAGTGAAGGTTCTGACATCTCGTATTCTATTCATTCTATTACAACACTTTCTGCCTGTACAGATTATCTGATATATTGATATACATAAGGTTCAACATTTATTCATTGATTCATTCATTCATCTTCTGTAACCGCTTGTTCCTTTTAAGGGTCGCGGGGTCTGATGGAGCCTATCCCAGCTGTCATTGGGCGAGAGGCGGAGTACACCCTAGACAGGTCTCCAGTCTATCACAGGGCTAACACAGAGAGACAGACAACCATTCATACTCACACTCACGACCAATTTAGAATCACCAACTAACCTAACATGCATGTTTTTTTTTTGGACGGGGGGAGGAAGCTGGAGAACCTGGAGAGAACCCACGCAGACACAGGGAGAACATGCAGACTACACACAGAAAGGCCCATTCGGCCCATGCATCTGAATCTGGGATATATAATGTTTATTTTACCTTATTTTTCTTATAAAAGTATTGGATTTTATTATAGAATTTCTGAAAACGAGACTAAAGCACATATCAGGAGTGCTCCAATACGATCAAAGCGTCAAAGGCAGTGGATCTAGATGTTTTTCTGTTAGTTCAGATTCAGTGCCTCAAAGGATGCACGCTTTGTAGCTTGTTCAGCGGTCCGAGGCCTGAAACTGATCCAGAGCGAGGAGAAATAACCCTTTTGCAAATAATTTCTGCAGTGCCTCGTCATTCTAAAAGACAATAATAATGTCGTCCTGGAAGCTCCGGCTCCGAGCCTAATGAAACATGGATTGAACAGACAACCCTTAAGAGAAATCCACCCCCTCTAGGTCGGCACACCTGCACCGCCACCTCCACCGTTCAAGCTCAATAGATATATGGTTTATGTAAGAGCTGGGCCCTCATACGTCCTCTCTCAGAATGTTCTGGGCACACCCCTGCAGGACCGGGCTACAGAAATCCCTTCAGGAAGAACGCGTTAATGAGAAATTTCATGCCATATCTCTCTGGGTCTAATGGGAACTGGTTGAGAGAAAAAAAGTTTTACATTGAGTACTTTAGCCTTTCAACTTCACGAAGAGTTTGTGCAAGGCAGTAAAAAAGAGAGGACGAGTGATCTAGCAATACATAACAAGGAAGAAAGCAACCCTTTGTTGGCTTTGTTGAAGGAGATAAAATGTAGCTGTGATAAAAGAGTACAAGTCTCAGATTTATGCACTCACAAGTTTAAAAGAAGAGAATCTGGGCAGTTCTTTGCACTGCAGACTGAAAGTCATTCTAATGTTGCAGCATTTCTCATCTGCATGACTTAAAGCTGGGTTCAGACAGGAGGCCGAGACGCTGCTTCCTTTCGGTGCCCGTGTTAACTAACGGGGCCGTTCAGACAAGTGTTGTGGTCAGCTCACAGTCTGCAGTAATAGTTTTGGCGTCTGGCCATTGGAAGAGATCTGGCTTGAAAACGCCCTACCATGGACGAACAGGCAAGAAACCCAAAGGAATTACACAAGTCACTTGCTTTGTTACTTTGTGTTTATTCCAGCATTTGTTCCAGTGTAATTCTTGGAGAGTTTCATAGAAATACTCAGCCTGTAGGGAACCAGTGGAAGTACTTGTCAGATAAAAGCTTAGTCTGTTCCAAGATTTCTCCCCTAAACTTCTTTCCTAATGTGAACCTAACTTTTCCTGCTGCACCTTCTCGTTAAATGATTGAACTGATAAAACCAGAGCTGACAGGTCACAAACTCACAAACTGTATGTGCTTAGATTTTTGTGCAAGAAAACACCCTGCACAGCATGTACCCTGGCACTCGTCCAATGATCATTACCATAAATATAACATTTATACATGTTCATTATCCAGGAACACATAGAACGCTTTATGTTATAAATTGCTGAAGTCATTTTCAGCTCTACATAGGACATGGGAGTACAGTCGCATGTTGATTGGTGTGTCCATGAGCATGTCTGGTGTGAACAGCCAATCTACTCCTTCCTCCAGAATGAACATATGATGGTGCTGTCTCCCATGTGATCCTGGTGTCTTTTTGTAAAAACAAAAATACACCAGCAAAAGTCATTGAGCGTATAACCTGGACAGGTGGCCAGTCTTTGACAGGGCTAACACAGAGAGAGACAGCCACTCAACCATTTAACCAAAGAGCATGCCTTTGGACGGTGGGAGGAAGCCGGAGTACCTGGAGAGAACCCACGCAGACGCAGGGAGAACATGCAAACTCCACACAGAAAGGAACCAGTCGGCCCATGGATTAGAACCCAGAACCTTCTTGTTGTGACCAGTGCTAACTACCACACCACCACTGTGCCTCCCCCTTAGAAGCTTAGATATTTAAAACCGTACTGTTTTTGGCGCATAAGATATGATGGGAAACTTCGGCCTTGGCTAACAAGTAAACCGGCAATCGTGCTAAATGAATGAAAGGATCTCAAAATAGAGCTTCCTCAAGGGTATATATACACTATGCTGCTAATCAGTCAAACGTTCAAAATCTCCCTAACTCATACTCTGTTAGTCTGCTTCCTATTTTCGTGTATTGTCTTTTTATAGGTGCATCATCTCCCAAGTATTGCACTGTCTGTATTGTTTGTACGGTTTGTCTTTGGACTGTCCCTCATTCTTGCACTGACCGTTTGCACTGTTTTGTATTGTCTGCATAAGTTTTGCACATGAGTATTTTATGCTCGGTCCCTTGTATTGTACTTCTTCTTGTCCCGTGTCTTCATGTAGCTCCTGGAGGAACATCCTCTCAACTCACTACGTACTGCACCGGCTATATATGGTTGAAGTGACAATAAAACCCTCTCTGATCTGTGACCCTTGATATTGTGCTTGTGTGGTTTGCTTGATAAGATCACAAGAACATGATTCTATTTTACACCGATGTCGTGTTTATTTCTTCTTCTTTCACTATCTCGTAGAGAGCACCTGGAGCCCCTCAGTTCAGCCCCAGAGCTCCACATGTGAGACAAGGGCGTCGCAACTAACCCAACTATTATGTGATAACGGCATGGCAGGTCAGTGAGTAGGGTAAGTAATAAAAAAAAAATACTGTGATCTAATTATCATTTCTAAACCCTAACCCATGCAAGTAAAATACACAGTAGGTTTTCAGTGTTTAGTTGGCATCACGTGATTTATTTTCATAAAACAACATTCATTCATATTTTCCCCAATGGCCTTTGATTGATACTCTGCTTTGGTCTGTGGTTCTGTGCACACATTGTATGTACACGCTCGTTGCATTTGCTCACTCAGTTTTTGTGATTTTCTGCGTTAGGAATAGTGTGAACAACTGGCTCATTAATGCAGCGTAATACTTTGAAGTACGGCGATATAAAAACGTTGAACAGCCCCGATATGGCTACTATTTACAGCCATTCGTGGCATTAACTGCATAGTATATAGCCGGAGTATATTGTTACCTCTTTTAAAATGCTTACTCATAGGAGGCGCAGACTCTGGATTACAGGATGCCTATTTTAAACATATTACAAGTGTCTGCTGGGGATGATTAGTGACTGTCATCCTGGTCCATTAAGCACACGCCAGCGAATGTTCCACAGAGACAATTTAGAGTACAAATTGTCCAAACGCCAAGACCCAAAGTCTGCCATAGACTACTGTTGTTCAAGAGCAAATGGAATTGACTCGTGCCCTTGCCACATCCCAATCAATCTCTTCCCACTGAAGTGCATAATATGGAAATGCATGTACAGGAAGTGGAATAAAATAGAGCTGTAAATGCCTGGTTTGGCAAGGCTGGACAAACTGTGCTGCCTCATTAGGCGTTGCTTGCATCAGTATTTGTTAACCCAAACAATTTGATGCCACCCTACTTAGTTATGTGTACCTCTACACCGATCAGCCACAACATTAAAACCACCGTCAGGAGAAGTGAATAACATTGGCCATCTTGTGACAATTTAATGTTCTTCTGGGAAACTTCTGGACCTGGCATTCATTGGTGTGGATGTTACTTAGACATGTAGCACCCACCTAGACCAGACCAGGCACCCCCACCCCATAGCAATGACACTCCTTGATGGCAGCGGCCATCCCCAGCAGGATGCAGCCTGACACAGACACACACACAAAAACACTTGAGGAACAACTAAAAAAAAAACATGAAGAACAGCACAAGGTGTTGACCTGGCCTCCAAATTCACTAGATCTCAAACTGATCAATTATCTGTGGGATGATCCACAGAGGCCCCTCCCCTCAAAGGCCCCCCCCCACTAACAACATCATGTTGCCAGACACCACAGGACACCCTCAGAAGGCCCATGTCCATTCTCTGATGAATCAACACAAGGGAGACCTACACAATGTTAGGAAGGTGGTCGTAATGTTATGCCTGATCGCTGTCAGTACATCATTTGCATATCACAGAACGCTCTCTTACTGTAACTGTTATTACGAGCACAGTGACACAGAGGAACAGGAAATCAGTCACTTCTGATTTACTGGTCGACGTCTACTACTTTAATATTTAACATTTTGAGAGAGACTTGACTTTTGAAGCGGCTCCTTAATAAGAACCCACTATTCTGTTTTATGCATTGCTGTCTGTTTTAATTTGTTGACAGTTCCGATTTACAATGAAAATTCAACACAATCTGTTCAGTCATTAAAAACACGAGGGAGGAGCTCAAACAGTCGGCAGTGATTCAGCCTGCACCGTCTGCAGGACAAACAGCGTTTATTTCAGGAGTAGAAGAACTGTTAGTCTGCACAAAACTCCCCAATAATATAGACATTCCAGCTCAATAACGTCCAAATCAAAAATGTATGTGTTTTGGCCAAGAGCTACACCACAGTACATTACTCTCCAAGACCGTCCTTGAGTCGAAAAGAACGTTACGCATGTCAAAGTCCAGCACAAAATCAAACTTGTATTTTCGTATAAAGATTTTGCAGGTGTGTTATTTGCCCTTTATGTCCCAGTTAACCTTTACGTGGTCAAACTGTGGATTTTAACGTGAACAGTGATGATGTTAGGGGCTGTGCAGGCTTTATAAACAGCCTGATAGGCATTTATGGCTCCGTATTTCCTCTATATGTACTACTATTAAATCCCGGCAGAGATTTTAGCTTTCTAAAGAGCTCTCACTGGGCAGTGGTGCAGCTTTATGGCCACATTTAATGTATAAAACGGCAAGAAATGCTAAATTGCATTGACAAAAAAAAAGGAAAAAAAAACAACTTCATGGCCTGGCTTGGCTAAGTTATTGCATGTGGTCAATTGTGCAAAATGCACTGTGTCAACACACATTATTGCTCAGCTTATGGTGATAGAAAAACTATCACCATTACTGCAAATGTCTCCCCTACTGATGTTTTAAACATTGTGCTAAATCAGGGGTGTCCAGACTACGGCCTCGGGAGCCAACTGCTGCCCGGGGTCCATTTTTAATTGCCCTGCAGCAAATTCTAAACATATAGCTTTTGCCACAGGTGACTGAAAATGGCAGAACCAAAGAAAGGCAAGATAGCAAGGGAAATGTGCAGTGGAAAAAATTTATAACATTTATATAGCGTCAATAAAAATACAAATCATCTCAAGGTGCTGTACAACATCCGGTCTGAAACCTGGCCTGAAGCTCCCAGGGCAAGCCAGAAGGGGATGGTGGCAAATAAGAAGTCCCTTTTAACAGGAAGAAACCTTGAGCAGAACCTTAAGCTCATATGGAGGGACCTATCTGCCTAAGGGTAGAGAGAGACAGAAAAGAGAGAGAAGAAAACGAGTTAATCATACATACATAAAATGTCGTAGATACATATGACTAAAGCGTATATGTACAGTAATATAAGAGAAATCATAGGCAGGTTGGAGAATTGTAGTACAGAATTGGATGACTAGTAATAGAGAAGAAATTAGAAGACAAGAGCTCAGTGCCAGAGAAAAGAGAGTAGAGGACATAGTTCGGTGCATCGTGCCCCAACAGCCTAGGCCTATAGCAGCATAACTAAGTTATGGTTCAGTCCAGCCCTAATTATAAGCTTGATCAAAAAGGGAAGTCTGATGTACAGTTCTGAAGGACTGAAAAGTCCAACTAACTGGTTGACCTGCGATAAACTACAGATTGCAAAGTGTTCATTCATGCTCAAGCGCGTTTGTGTTGCACAGCAGAGCAAGTTAATACAGATGCGTGCATCGCTCGCTGGCATTAATGTCTGCTCTGACAAGTCAAAACATCCTTGTAAAGTCTATAAGATTAATTAAAGCGGCAGCAACACTGTTGATATTACTGCATAACTGTTTATTTTACTGAAAAGCAATTTCTTAGCAAGGACAAAAGAGTCTGGTGTTCACCCTCCTTGATGAAAATTGGGATACTGACTGGGGAAAAGGGGAGTTTCCTCATTCATTCATTAAAATAAATAAATTAAAAATAAATGTTGGCACGTAAAACAACTGAAGAGCAAACAAACACTGATAAGCCTAACCCTAAAGCCATTGCCCAAGCAGAAGCATAAAGAGGCTACAGACATTGGAGTGCAGTCAAACAGTAATCATATCATCAAAGTTAGCACCAACAATATTTTACCCTCCCTACAGAAAATCATCTCATGAGATACTGGCACATTTTTATTTTATTTTTTTAATTGACATTTTTTTCTCTTTGAACAACAGTATTTCATTTCATTATGACATTTCAACAAAATGTCATTCTTGTGCACTGCTGGCCTAGAGCTTGAATGGAAAATAAAAAGCCTAACACTGCAAACACAGTTTCTGAGTTGAGTTTTTTCCAAATGTCGCTTTTTTAGTGAACTAAAACTTTGCGTGGACAAAAATACACACACAAAAAACAGTAATTTAAAAAATTAGGGTCATTTACAGAGCGCTAGCTCTTATAAAATCTCCAAAAGCTGTATCCCGTTGCAGAAAATCAGAGCCTGTACAGCAACTTTTCTCCTTTATGTTCAAAGTTTTGTCAAAAAAACATTTTGACCTTTCATACTTGCAAAGGTTGTCATGCAAAATGTCTTCTTTTTGCTCTTTTTACTTTCAACAAGCCACAAAATATTCCTCACAGCCTGATGACTCCATTGTGGAAGGTTTCTGCAAGGATTTTTATTTTTATTTTTATTTTTTTTAATTGGATGATGGATTAAAAGAACACCTGCAATAAATGATGTGAAAACATCTGAGGTCAACCAGTAACTCCTAGCTACTTTGCACCCACACACATTTTATTGTATTATAATACCAGCAAGAATGCGTTTTAACGGCGGCTGACCCTTGGGTTGAAATATCATTATCCAGACACGTTAACGCCAGGTGTAAATGGGCTGTCATCGTCTTCTAAGTGACAGCAAGCTAGGATTCTTGATTGTGCCATCAAGACAATTTATTGCACAAACTCCAGTTTGATAGTTGAGATCGTTTCCAGGGTAACTGGAAATCCACAACCAAATAGGTGTCGAATAAGAGAACTGATTGAGAAAAAAAAAAAAGGAACATTTTAGTTTTTAGTTGAAGACAGCTTTTTATAAATGGAGCTGATGTTATTTTAGGAGGGGAAACAGCAGCAGTTATTTTTCACTGCAGGAAGTGTACCCCCCCTTTTCAAAACCCATCAGAAAAAGAAAAAGCAGAAACTGAAAAAATAAATAAATAAATTCCCTCCCCAGAGGTGCTTCATGCCGCAGGAATGCCCCGAGCATTCAGGGAAATGAGCCTTTTTTTGGAAAGGTTACTGTACACCGACAGACTCTCTGCTTTATTAGACAATTCAAGTGAAAAGTGACAGCATGAGGCGGGGAGGGG